>CAMXCT020003744.1:27500-55471 GCA_947184155.2 Cladocopium goreaui
CCATTTTCAATAGCTATGTTAGTCATGACCAGATAGTAACATATCATAGATGGTCCATAGAAATAGATGCTTTACCTAGTAATGGCGAACTGTTGGTCATAACCAGATAGTAACATACCCTCTGGTAATTTAACATAGCTATTGAAAATGGCCATTTAGAGTGGATTTTCCCATTAAAAATGGTGATTATCCATAGTTATGTTAGTTTACCAGAGGGTATCTAATATACACCTGGAAACTCCACTGGAAACTCTCCATCTACACGATCCATGGCACCTTGAGGAATCGCGTCAAAGTCGTTTCCGCCAAGACCTGCGCTTTTTTGACCCGGAAGACCGTCGCGGATGGTCACAGGTCTGTGGGGTCTATGAGGTATACAAAAATGATATGTATATGATAAATAGATGTAAGATACAGTATCATATCATAGATATATTATAGATATGATAACGTTTATGAAAATATATATATGATAACACATGATAATCGATGATAATTATATAACATGATATGATAATTATGGGGTGCATATATATATATATACATATATTATATATATACATATTATATATATATACATATATTATATATATACATATATTATATATATACATATATTATATATATACATATATTATATATATATACATATATTATATATATACATATATTATATATATACATATATTATATATATATACGATTATACAAAGTGCCCGCCAGGTGGCGTACAAATATGGAAAACAGCTTTGATTTCCCAGCTTATGCAGACTTGAGCAAGAAACAATTGAGGACTTAAATACTGGTTGGTGGTTGAAAAACCATCTTGAATCATATGAATCAATGGTTTTCAGGATTATCTGAAAATTGATGGACATCATCGCAGAGCTCGGCAGTTCTGGTGAAGTCTGGGTGAATGTGTCATGTCATATCTGGATGTGGGTCAAAATGGAAGACCTAGGGGACCACAGATGTTAGTCTAGTTTAGTATTAACCATCCAATTATTGGGGTACCTAATTTTGACCCATACCCATCTATGGCTGTTTGGAAAAAAAACCCTCTGAGATTGGACGCAGGAAGTACGAAGTACATCGAAGTAGCTAGTAATTCTTGAAAGTAGCTGGGCTCGGAATTTGTTGACCAAGCCTCACCTTGGCTCCTTAGCTACTCCTTGGCTATGGCCCCCTCTTTCTGTAGAACCGCCATTTTGGAGGTGAAAACACCAAGGTACACGAGGCTGTGATATTCATCCATGGGTTCCATATCGCCATTGAGCCCTACAGTGGTAGATTATCCTATGAAAATAAGGTGGTTCTGGTTACGATTATCCCATGAAAATCATTGGTAGATTATCCCATGAAAATCATTGGTAGATTTTCCCATGAAAATGATCTACATGGGTAGATCATTAACCTGGTTAGCCCATCCTAAGTCTTCACTGGTTACGATGATCCCCATGAAAATCAGTGGCATAGATAGGAGGGGAATTGGTATACAAAAAACCATCAGAAATTAAGGAACATTTATGGATCTAACCAACGATTTATGTGAAGATTTTCACCCAACACTTGGATTTATATGTGATTTATACTAATTAGCCATAAGTTGCTTTAGTAATCTAGGTTTAATTACCATCTGATTATTTAACATAGCCATGGAAAATCCCCATTTTTAATAGGTAAAACATCTATAAACTGGCAATTTTCCATGGCTATGTTAAATAACCAGAGGGTAATCTACTATAGTTGGGTGAACATCATCCTCGCCAAACAATAGCTGTGGGACATGATCAAACTCTATGGGCTGTCCTTTTGGGACAATGAGTGATGTGAACGTTGGTTAACAAAAGCCCCAGTAATTATAGGACATTATAGGACTATAAGTACCATAAACCATATAGTTCTTGGAGTTATAAACCCACCAACTTAGATATCGAACGGGGGCCTCACATTGTGGTAATGACTACCTTTTTGCGCACAGCTACTGCGAAGTCCTTTTGCGTTGTCTCGATGGGCCAATTTCTTGACTTTGGAGCATACAGCAGGTGATTTGTGTTGTATGTTTCTTGGATCATGCCTTTCCATTCCGACAGTACAGCAATACTTACTTGTGCTTAGTAGGGGATGAGGGAATGATCCACAATAACTATCAACAAAAATCCCATTCCCCCATTCCCATCCATTCCCTACTAAGCACCAGTAAGAATATGAAAGATGGAAAAGTTAACAAAACATTGGACTACAACCAATGATTGTGCAAAGGTTAGTATATCAGGGGCACAAAAACGCAGAAGAGCAATCTGATGGTGCTACCCTCTCGTAAAGTAGCATAGCCATGGAAAATTACATGTTTAATTAATAGGTAAATCATCGTTTTCTATGGTCCATTTTCCACAGCAAATTGTTAAATTTCCAGAGGGTACTTCCTTTGCATGCTATGACTAGAAAACAACAAGTAAGCAACGTGATTTTTGGACATCACTAGACCCTCGCAAGTCTGATGCTCTCTGCGTCCCAATGCCGGAGGAGGGTGTGTTTCAACATCCCCCAACTGCGAACAGAACAACATTTGGGGGGTTCCATAGTCATGGGGGTACCCCAATAGCTGGATGGTTTATAAATAATGGAAAATTCTATTAACAAATGGATGGTTTGGGGGTATTTTCGTTTCAAACCTCCATTTCATGATTTCATCTGAGGGCTCTCCAACTTGCATTGAAACAAACAAAACAGGAATCATCGGTCATGTCATGTGACCTAGCATTCCTCCCTACTTACTTAGCTCCGATCGGAATTTGGCCCTGAAAAATGTCTCCAGAAGTTCTGCTTCCTATCGAAAGAAGTCGTTCCTGAAGGACTCAAGATTGACATCAAAAATCAGGGGTCCGCAGGGTCCGCCATCAGTTCGAGTGCTTCCATAACCCAGCCTTAGGTCGAGCCAACGAATGAAGAAAGTCATGATTAAATCCCATAAATTCTGTAGAAAACCCATTATATCACCATTAAATCCCATATTCAATCACTATAAGAAGTTCCATATCCCATTAACCATGGCAATGATAATTCCTCCCTGCTCTCCTTGTGATTTCTGACATGGCCAGGTGGGCAGGAGTCGAGATCGCTTCAACATTTTATCCAACAAGTCAACAGGGGATGTACAAACCATGACCCAGTAGAAAAGGGGTCTCTCTCTCTCTCTCTCTCTATCAGCTCTATATATATATACATATATCTCGTGTATATATATATATACATTATATACAGTATATATATATCGTATATCTGTAAACACCCAAAGCTATTCCAGTTCCAGTTTTCCAATGGCGCGATCCTTTTAAAACTATCCGAATCTGAAGCGAAAAAGCGGGATTTTTTGCTATCCATGGCCATACCCATCCGATATTGCTTGATATGCCAAACGGTTTGCTGCTGGTTTCCGTAAATCGCTGGAAACCAAAAACGAATCTTGAGGCTTTGTGAAGAAACAGGTTACCCCGAAATCCACCGGATCATCATCATCATCATCATCATCATCATCTATTATCATCATCATCAAAAAAATCGCAGTTCTCTTTTCCCCCCCGCCGTGGGGATCACCCTAATTGTGTCCAAAAATGGTGGATTTGGGTGGATTTTCACGGTGAATCCACCATCGATTTCTGCTTTGGCTGCTGCGGCACTGAGGCGGCACCCAAAAGCGTCTCGTCTCACCCGCTTTCATCAACTTTAAGCCTGGGCATTACATGATAGGTAGTTATGACCAACATAGCCATGGAAAGATCCACCAATTTTTAAGAACGGTAAACCCAGATAAACCATCTATTTCGATTGGGGCCATCTATACCATGGCGAACTGTTAAATAACCAGAGGGTACATGATATCGATCATGGACAATGCAGGTGAGGTCTCATGGAATTTTTATCGTACCTCTGGCGACCAGGAATTCCCATGGATTCGGAGTGGTCGGAATGTGGCCCGGCCTGGCCCTTTTTAAAAAGTGGGCACCCAAATTACGATGATCAACGAGATGGGATTTGGGGGTACCCTAAGTTATTCATAGTTATTCTATTGAGATATGTCACTCACACCTAAAACAGAAGTTTCAACCAGAAAAAAAACATGTATATGTGTTGCTTAAGCTGACCAGCAGCCCACCTTTCACCCTGTCAAGCCTGATGAAATCAGTCCCATTTTGCAGCCCATCTGCAGGCAAAAATTATATGATGTGGATCGAATTCTAGATGCAACCAGCTTCAATCACACCTATCCGCCTTAGGTAGACATCAAAAGACATATGTCCAACAATAAAACTGTATGTATATCTATATATAGTGATCGAACTCCACCATGATTTCCTACCAGTTGCAATATGTTCTGGTATAATGGGTTTTTTTGTTGTTTCTTTCGTTTTCATTTCGTCATAATTTAGTCAGACTTTTCGTCGGGTGCTTTGTGGCAAAACGTTTTGCCACAAGATCTTGCCACAAATTCTTTCGTCAGAATTTCGTTAGGATTTCGTCAGAACTTGAATTGAAGCAACGAAATCTTTGACAAAATTTCAACGATTTTTTTTTGTGGCAAAATGTTGTGGCAAAACGTTTTGCCACAAGGCAAAATCTCGTTCCCTCTCGCGTTTTGACGAAATTTTCCTTGTGGCAAAACGTTTTGCCACAACATTTTGCCACAAAAAAAATCGTCGAAATTTCGTCCAAAACTTCGTTGAAATTTCGTCAAACTTGAGTTGAAGCAACGCAATTTTTGACGAAATTTCAACGAAATTTTCACGATCATTTTTTGTGGCAAAAGGTGTGGCAAAATGGATTGCCACAAGGATTGCCACGAAATCTTCAACGAAAGCTTTAACAAACTGTCAACGACCGACTGACGTTATACCATTCCTATTGCAAATCATGAGCAGCACCAACACAACTGCATCCTCGAATTCTCCCCCTGGGCCCCCCAGCAAATATCCTATGAAATCCCTTCAAGACCCACTATTTATTTATTTATTTATCTATCTATCTATCTATCTAAAAAGATATCTATTATATATCATATTATACACACATATATCATTATATTATATATCCATCATTAATATCCCATCCCAGCCGCATCCCGCCTTCCCAAAATCCTTTGGGCACGTTCTGCTGTTGCACTTCCACCTGAGGCTCACCCCGGTTGATGGACGAGTCAAAGAGCTGCCCGTCGGCCGTCCAGCCGTACCATTCCACCTGGGCATGATTTCATGGGAGCTTGGGAGGGTGATTTCATGGTGATTTCAATGATGATATTCAATGGTGATGAAAAATATGACATCATAAAATTACTGAAAATGACATAAAATATGACCACTCGTTTTTTTTTCTCGAATTTAAGCCACTTCAGAAATAGTGTTTTTTTCCTGGATTTCAGGTCCCTAAGAATTGAAGATTTTTCACCATTTGCCATGCCCAAATTGGTCACCAAAACTGTCCCCCAAATCTGGTCTATGACATTCAGCATGGTAGACCTGAGAAAAACAGAAAAACGTACTGTAATTGAAAATCCTTAGTATTATGTTTCAATCGGTTTGGACTGGGAAAATCATTTATTAGTGGATGTTTTTTAATTGCCATGTTTGATAACCTGGGGGTTACGACTGTTTTTAGTAAGGTTATGCTTTTCTTTTTTCTGGGGGGTGCTGTATGGTGCTGTATTGGTAGTCCAATAGTAGATTTACCAATGACATGTGGTCATTTTGCAACTCCAATAACAAACATATGGTAAATCCATCGAATTCCACTTCATAAACTATACCATGTCTGCAGTGTCACTACATTGCGGGTGAGTAAAAAATTTACGAACGCATCCAACTGGTTTTGGTAGCGCCTTTTTTCTCAAACCAAGCCACAGAGTCGTTTGCCCGGGATTTCAGGATGTTTCAAGATCATATTCCCAGGAAAACAATGGAAAACAAGGAAACTAAACCCAGGAAGACCTCTTCCCCCAAAGAAAATAAAGAAAAGCTTAGCTTGATTCGATTCGACGCTGTTCCCAAAAAACTACAATAATTGTATACCGCATTGGCCGGCCCAATTTTATAAGCTCCAAGATGCCCATAAATTCTTGTGTTTCAAAGAATCCCCAGTCATGGTTTTGCGTGCTTGCGGCACTTTTTGTAACCGTGGATTTTCAACTGCCATGTGGCGAAAAACTACCAGATGCGGGATTTATCCCATATATAATCCCTAGAAAATCATATGAAACCGTGCAATAACCACAGCAAAAACCATCATGATCTCTATGAATATGTATATATATATATATAAATCCGATAGATTTCTCCATTCATATTAACCATCAAACCATATATTATCTGGGTAAATCACAATATTTCACAAAGCTGAAATTAGGGGATGTTTCCCAGTTTCCCCATCTATAAACCTTGATTCCAGGCTTCGGAACAACGACGGCTTGGTCACGTCATAATTTGCTCAGACTATTCATCCAGTGTTGTTGGTCGAATCCAGCATTAACCACTATTAACAACTATTAACAACTCTGGTAATAGCTGACAGTTTGCGAACTGGAAAATGGCCCAGTCGAAATAGTTGATTTATGTTGATTTACCCATTAAAAATGGTGATGTTCCATGTTTTTTTGTTTGTTTATATGACTTGACATGACTTGACAACAATCTGGTTGGTGGTTGAAAAACCATCTTGAAAAATATGAGTTCGTCCAATGGTTTTTCAGGATTATCCGAAATATATGAAATGGAATATCATCCAAATCTTTGAAACCAACCAGATTATCATCTATCTATATATCTAACTATCATTCCGTTATTGATTATATCTTCGCATTATTTCCCATAATATATTGTTGCATTTACTCTCCAGTAAATTAACATAGACCCTGCCAGATAGGGGTTGGAAGATTAATTTCCATTACAAATTGGTGATTCTCAGGGTCCAACTGTTAATTTACCAGGCCGGGTATCTCCCGATGGTTTTTTTCATCCCCAGTCAGGCCGCAACAGCTCGGTTCGCTTCCTTCGCCGTGTCCGTTCCATTGCCTTCGCGGATCACTTTGCTTGCGAGGCCGGACCTGGGTGGCGAGCGCCAGGTGGCTTGCCATGGAGCTCTGCGAACGGAAATGTCTGAAATAAATATGGAACTTTTGGTGGCGAACATCCACTTGATTTTGATGTTTGTTTACTGGTTTTTACTGGTTTTTAATGGCTTTAAACTTTAAAGTAACTAAGAAAAACCATAAACCAGCCAACCATCAGAGCCACTAATTGCATCCCATGTTTTGTGCTTAACAAGCCACACTTGATGCTAACCAGTCAAGGGTTGACTGGTCACTACAAACATTTTCCGCATATCAGAGTTGTGGACAAAGCATGGGTGAAGGTGAGACTGTGCTCATATCACCATTTTCATTGGTAAACACCCCAGGCTACCCCATGTTTGGTCTGATTTGATGTTAAAAAATGTGGATTTTGGTCACCACTCACTTGATTCCCGAAACGTTTGTTGGTTTATCATCAACCCCATAAAAATACTATAGTCCATAGCTTTTAGTATCATAAACCACAGTTGTCGGAGTTATTAGCACCAGTCTCCGTTAAAGAACCTATCAACCATATCAACAATCATTTCTTCACTTATATTTATACTGTCTTATATCTCCATATTCTTCAGCGTTAACATATATATATACACCCTCTGGTAAACTAACATAGCTCTGGAAAATGGTTCATTTATCGATGAGAATCACCGATTCCCATGATGATTTTCGATAGAAATTTGTGAGTTTCAAGTAGGTTAGCTCCCTGTTAACCAGGTGAACCGGCCAATCTAATAGAGTTCACTGGTGATTAACTAATGTCAACCATTAATAAACCCCTAGCCCGCTGTTGAAGTGGGGAGGTACCATTTGAGTATTGGATTACCACTATCAGACTATTTGGGGAGTAGCCTGTCATAAGCCATGGTTTATTAATCCAGGGATGACATTACCTTCTGGTAAACATACAAAAAACCATGGAAAATCACCATTTTGAATAGGTAAATCATCTATAAACTGCTAATTTTCAATAGCTATGTCACAAACTACCAGGCCGGGTACACTTCGAAAAACCCATGGAAAATTGGTATGTGGTCAACCCTGCCAGGAACAGCTGGCTGTGAATAGGGCTATTTTTCGATCGGCGGGCCACTCCGTCACTTCCGCATCCGCCGGCGCTGTGAGCTCCTCTGGCGTGGGGGGCGGTGCTTGGCCGCGCTTCAAGCCGAACAAGGTCACGTCCAAAACGATATCGCCTCGGCTTGGCCATTGGGAGGTATAGTTTCATGTGGTTATATGATCTTTAGTCACGTATATGTATATATATATATATATGTGATTTCTCATATTATATTTGGTGATATATGGTGATATATGGTTTATAGATGGTTGTATATGATCCAGCAATGGTTATGGGTCTACAGGTCCTGGGGTATATAAAGGTATATAGAGTAAGGGGTGTATAGGGTAGAGCTTCAAGTTCATAGTCTCCAGCAACAACAATGTAAACTGAAATTTGTTGAGCCCATCCAAAACAATCCAAGGAAT
Source organism: Cladocopium goreaui (assembly GCA_947184155.2). Lineage (NCBI taxonomy): Eukaryota > Dinophyceae > Suessiales > Symbiodiniaceae > Cladocopium > Cladocopium goreaui. The sequence goes on from CAMXCT020003744.1 coordinate 36,106, forward strand.
AGTAAACAAAACTAGCCTAAACGCAACATTCCTTGCCCCAATTTGCACATCACAAATCCACCAAACACCATGGTACTATCAAGTCATCGGAAGTTGGTGATCAAAAAGAGCAACTTATTTTGAGGTCAGAGTTCGCTTGCGTTTTAGGGTCGAGGCACGACTTTTACGTTGACCGTTTCCCAAGCTCATTCTGGTGATTCCCAAAAACGAGGCACGACTTTATCAGTTGTCTGTAAGGGTCTTCCCCCGGAGTGGGGATGGGGTGGCTTTTGATGATCATCTATGAGCTATAAAGATATTTGTATATAATATATATATAGAGAGAGAGAGAGTACATATAGAGTATATATACATATGCACTATAATATATATACTATATATATATATGCACTATAATATATATATACTATATATATATACTATATATATATATTCTATATATATATATATATTCTATATATGTACATATCTATAGAGTGTACAGTGGTGATCCCCTCCCGTGTCCCATGCGCCTGGGGGGCCACCTTTGCCCTCAGAACCAAAGCCCAAATCGCCTGGCGATGACCATACGGTTTTTGTGTTTTTAATTGGGGAAGCTCATCCTTTTTAAAAGCAATCTAATGTATGAATGTATGTATGTATGTATGTATGTATGTATATATATATATATATATGAATGTATGCACTTGATTATAAGGGGATATGGATATATATATATATATATACATAATTATATGTAATTACTTGATTATAATAAGGGGATGTATATATATATATATACAAGTGACTATGATGGGGTATATATATAGAGAGAGAGAGAGGGAATGTAATGGTGATATATGGCCATTAGTCAAAAACCTGGTGCCCGAGGTACCCCAAAATAGCTGGTTTATGGATGTTTATTCTCCCATTCATATGGTAATAATAAGTTTGACCCATCCCATATTAGGAATAGCATCCTCAAACCAATCCAATATCATGGTATATATATAATATACATATATATATATATAATAGAATTGTACATATATATATATTTATAAGAATAAGTATATATATATTACATATAAATATTGGCGATATATTTCAATATCCATGTCAAGGTTGGTGCCAAGAGTGTCCTTTTCGGACAAATAAGGGCCGCGGCTTGGTATCTTATGGAACTTATGGATCAAGATATAGATGAGCAAATCATTATACGACAGGGTATGATAGGGTACTATGTAAGACTACAAGATGTCAAAAGTAATCAGGTAATTGATAAAACGTGATTAATAAGATGTCATACCCTGATATGATTACTGCAATATAATATCCCTGTTTATTAGCCACCTGATAAAACGGGATATCAAAGAGCCAGACATGGAGAGGGCATCCCAGACATCTGTGTCCCTTTCATCTGTGTGTCCGTTATGGCATGTAGATGATAAATTACAATACATAATATATCATAATATATTTTTAAAAAAATAGTATTATATTATATAGTATTAAAATATCCATATATTATCATATACATACATAATGTATATATATATGCATACATGACAGCGTACCTCAGCCAGTTTCGCCGAAAACGTCGCCTGGAATCCAGAGTCTGATGGTCTCGCCCACCTCCATGGGATGCAGGGGCGGTGGCAGGGCCATGGATTGATGTCATGCTGTGGAACAGTAACCATCTAATGACTGGGTCTTACCAAACCAATCCCTGAAACAACCATTGGTTACAGTAACCAACCACTGAATTGATGTAAATGATTGGGCCGTGGATAACTATTGGTAATTTAAGATTGGTAATAACAGGTGATAATTATTACTATTGGTAATTAACCATGGAAATAGTTCTCAACTAATGGCTATATTACTATTACTATTGTGGGACAGTTGATAACTATTGGCTGGTTGGTGGTTGAGCCCAACCCCTCTGACAAATGATGGAGTTAGTCAGTTGGGATGATGAAATTCCCAATATGATGGAAAAATGAAAAATGTTCCAAACCACCAAACAGTATGTGTATATATATATAAAGGGATAAGCCATCTACCAACCTTTGTGAAGGATTTTGCAACCATCCATAGTACGTAAACTGCTTCAGTGGCAAGGAACTGTTCCCTTGTAACTGGGCTGATTTGATAAAACTATAAACATTGGGTGATCGGGCTTTTATCAAAAGATGTTTCAGCTTGTTTAAACTGGAATACACATCCATGTGTAGCAAGAAACAGACAATCACTGATCAAACTTGTCTGGTTGGTGGTTTCAACCCCTCTGAAAAATATGAGTTCGTCAGTTGGGATGATTATTCCCAACTGAATGGAAAGTCATAAAATTCATGTTCCAAACCACCAACCAGTTGTTCAACCAAGGTTTACCCAACAATTTACCGCGTCGAAAATCCCAACCGGTTTTTGCAGGTGAATCGACCAACCCAACTCGCAACGACACCGTTGACAGCCACCGTAGAGAAGAAACTCAGTTGATGCACATCACTTAGGAAATATGAGGAATATATATATAGTTACTCATATTTCATGATACGTCAAATGTTAATACTAATATATAGTTATAATATATATATATACAGATACAATATATATATAGTTATAATATATATATATAGTTATAATATATATATAGTTATATTATATATATATTGTTATAATATATATATGGTTATAATATATATATAGTTATAATATATATATATGTAGTTGTAATATATATATAGTTATAATATATATATATATATAGTTATAATGTATAGTTATAATATATAGTTAAAATATATAGTTATAATATATAGTTATATATACTTATCATAAGTTATTAATACTTAATGGTTAGATGAAATAGATACTTCATGGTTATTAAATATTTAATACTCAGGAATAAATGTTATTAATACTTAATGGATCTTAATGGTTAGAACATTGAGGAAAAAGCCTCATTTAATTCCATATAATTCCTAGTACTTGGTTCACTATACTTACAAGCTATACTGGTTGGTGGTTTCAACCCCTCTGAAAAAATGAAAGTCTGTTGGGATGATTGTTCCCAACTGAATGGAAAAATCCAAACTGTTCCAAACCACCAACCAGTATATATATATATATCTATATATCATAATAGCTATAACTATACTTGTCCTGTAATGGGTTTATGAAACAACATCACTGGGGGGCCTCACCTTGTAGTAGATGAACCAACAAAAAAGGATAGATCCCACGCAATTATCCAACCATATGTTGAAATAATGAAAAGTCCTATTAAGATGGATTATTTCAGGGGCTCCCCCCATTTGAAACCCTATGGCTGTGGAGATGGAAAATGGGGGTTCCCTTAAAACGGCCATGTTGAACATGATGTCACTGGCAAACACCAAACTGAACACCTCATGATTCTCGATTGGCAGTGACCCAAGTCATGTATGGCCATAGAAAAATCTCTCCGAAGAATGGGTGTCGTCATAGGTACACCAGTTTCAAACGTTTTGAAACCATTCCGGAATTGAAATGACCATGTTGACTGGGTGACAGAGGTAAAATGATCTCTGTCCTTCTGGGACCGTCTCCATGGGAGAACGTCGCCAATCCCAAACATCATCGTCAAACAGTGATGATGATGTTTTGATTGTTTTGGTCCTCCCTCCAAGTTACAACGTCATCAACAACAGCAGCATTTCCCTTTGAAATCTTTATCCCCGGGCCCAAAAAAGCAGCGGTGCTTCACGTCCCCGGCACGTTCATCTTTTGAAGACCTTCAGTCCAACCCCGGATCACTTGACTCACCTGTGCGCCGACGGGAGATCCTAGTGGAAGTTTCCTGAAATAAGCCCCAGAATGGATGGTTTCTTGATTAATGATGGTTTATTGATGGTTTATTTCTTGGAAAATCCTCGTAAAAATGAATGATTTGGGTGAAAAAACTGCCCCCCATATTTTATGGACACCTTCCACCAGCCTTTTTGTTTCAAAGTTCCCATGTTCCGAAAGCCAAAAAACAGTAGTGAATCCTCGGAGAAAAAAGAGCAACGATTGGCCAGATATCCTGCAGATAAAAATGGTTGGCTGATGGCCAGAGATCCATGATTTTGTTGTTTACAGTCAATGTTTGGTGGAGGATGTTGCATTTTTTTTTGCTGGCAGCTAAAAATAGAAGCCATACCAGTAGCCCGATGTTAGTTGAAAAAAAATGTTGCGTTGATGTTTCCCGTACTGCAATATTACTTTTTCGCGGATGTACTTGCCGTCCAATTCCCATGATCCACCCCTTGTGGTGTCAAAACACTTGTTTCACAATCTGTCGCCAACTTATTCTCCTACTTTTGCGGATGTCGCCCATCAAAACGAATCTAAAAAAGTGGTTTGTCACATCAATGAGCATCACCATCCAATTTGATCAACACCATGTTGGATGATGATCTTGGTGGGTAAATACCTCCAACTTTTGGTGAAATCTTGACCCAGAAGCATCTTCCAAATCTCACGTTCTGTTCATTTAAGAGCTATTCACCCGTAAGGTCTCTTCAAAACCTATTATTGCCATTGCCATATTAATTGCTATATGACGGGGGAGAATAAAGATCCATTCACCAGCTATGGCACATCTTCAATTGCCATGAATATTGCCATAATGGGGGAACATATGGTTGACATTTCGGGTTCATGTTGCCACATGTTCCCAATTTCGACCTAACGTCATCCCCACCGTCTTCACCCCTGACGCCTGGAATTGTACTTTGCCGCGCGTGCGCGAGGAGTCAAAGACCCGGCCGTCCGGTTCAAAGCCTCCGAGCTTTTAGCCGGGGGGGGACCTCGGTCAACAAGTGTGCATGTAATTACAATATGTATATATATATATATTATATTACATTATATATTACAATATATGACATCAGTATATTTATATACAAATAATGTACGTATATATATAATATATATATATACATTATTGTATACGTATCTATTACAGCTCTTTTTGAACTTGTGTTTGCCCAAAAAATGGGTCAGTTGTGGCATGATGCTCGAATCACAGAGATGCCTTGTCCGAGCTGTGGAATGCTGGATGTTGATCCCCATTGGTGACACAGAATCCGCATGCGGAAGTCACATTGTTATCATTGTTCATGTCTGTTCATGATCTAAGCATGTTGGGAAATGCCACTTCTGAACTGGTTTTATGTCAGATCTGTTGTTAAGCATGTTGTTAATCGACATGATCTAACAAAACTGGAAATTTGCCAAACTTGTGAAGTCAGCGAAGCAGTTGGGAAACATTGGTGCAGCAAAAATTGGCGGAAGGAAACACATGTCGTCGCCAAATCTGCTGGGAATGTTCGCCGCCCATCCCCAAAAAGGGCCTCGGCATCATCTTGCCCAGTGTGCAGAGAACATAAAAAGGAAACCTTTTGGTGGTATACTTCCTGGTAATTTGAAATAGCTATGGAAAATGCAAAGGAAGACAACAATCAATTGAGCTCGTTCTATTAGTTTTATCCCGATATTTTCGCTGCAAAACATCTAAAACAGTTCCATGCTTGTTGTTTAGTTCCGTATATCTATTTGCTGCTTCAACTTTTCCCAACTCACCAGTTTGATTGCCTGATTTTTCCAAAAATCACATTTTTTCACCAAAACAAAATCACATGAAATGCCCAATTTTTCTAGCTTAACCTCCTATTTGGTTGATGGTTTTTCCCATATGTTTCCCATATGGTTCCCTATATTTTACCAATGTGTTCTCCCATGTTCTCCATATACCATCATTTTCCCATAGTTTTTTCCCATTTCCGCATGGATTTTGCCATAGTTTTTCCCAAGGTTTTCCGAGAAATTCCCAGTAGTGTTCCCCATATAAAAAACGAAGCCTGTGAAGGCCACTGAGACCTTGTCGAAGGCGCGGGGCTTGGCACATTTCCTTGGTACCAGCAAGAATTCATGGATATACCAAGAAAATGATAGTGATTATCAGATATCACCAGCAGATATTAAAATATGAACTATAGATATTAACTATTAATATCTGTGAATATCAGAAAATGATGGTTAGTATCTATTTTGGGTGGTAATGTCTGATATATAGTTAATTATGATCAACCAGATAATATCAGATATGACCAGCCCAAAAACATCTCTGATATCCCACTATAGTTTAGTCTTGATATTAAATGATCAACTATATGGTTATCAAAGTTCAATGGTTAAGAACTATAGAATTTTAAAATTCTGATTAATAGGTATTGTGATCTTATCATATATATATATATATATGACAATTCATGGTTAATAATGGGAGTATAAGCAACAATGTCGTATCATGTCGTATCATTGTAGATGTAACACTGCAGCTGTCGCGATAAGAATTTATGTATGAAGTAAGAATCACACCAGGCGTTCCCGCGTTCACAAATTGTATGGGTTCACCAGCGCTGTACACTTCTAACTTTTAACATGTTGCAGTAAAACCAGAAAAATATCTTCAGCATCAACATCAACCAACGATTTGTTGGGGCTAACGCTGATATAGCAATCCTAATATTTTCGGGACACCATTCAGACATCACCCAGGAACTGGGGGACATCGTAAGTTATGATACCAATTTCCGGGGTAGATTGTTGGGGATATCTTCGTGTTTGCAAAAAATCTTGCAATTTGGGTCCGGTCCCCATTTACGCTACTTACTCTCTGGCTATTTCACATAGCTATGGAAAATCATCATTTTTAATAGTTATAAATAATCTGTTTCTATGGTCCATTTTCAAGTTCGCAAACAAAAAAAAATAACCAAATCCAGGTACCGTACGTCAAGATGCGTCGCTTCGCAGTCAACAGCTTTCAGGATTTTCCACTTCAGGCCACTCTTTGTCACCTAACGGGCCATCGCTGGCAGTCCAAACTCATCAGGCTGGTTTCAACACATTTCAACATCAGACAGTCAGGCTGGGGGTAAACCCATAGGATAGCCCTTTTTTGCTGGATGGTTTCATGAAAAATCCGAACAGAAAATGGATGAGAATGGATGAGAACTGGGGGTACCCCTATGACTTAGGAAACCTCAGTCAATTGGAATTATCATGTATTTCCACGCCTACATTTTGCCGCTAAAATCTGCACAAAAAGAAACGATGATGTCACCAAATGTCAACTTTCCAAGCATCATCAATGAATATGACCACAATGTGAGGCCCCCCAGTTATAAGTTGGTTTATAAGCCCCAGAAACTATAGTTATAAGTACCATACATCATAGTTATTGGAGTTATAAACCAACTTAGATATCTTGGGGGCCTCACATTGCACCATTGTGTTTTAGGCTTGGAAACTCGCTGGTCAGTCGCCGCCATGAATCTGGCAAAAAAATGGCAAGCTTTTGTCCTGGCTGGATGACTTGAATTTCAATCCAGTCTAGCGCTAGTTCTTTGTTTATTACATAAATATTGTTATTTATAAGCCATAAATGAACATGGTTTATGGATGTTAATGGATGTTAATGGATGTTTATGGATGTTTATGGCACTGAATCAGCACAAAAACATGTTGGGAATCCTACCATGATCCATGGATAGGCACCTTATCATCCAACGGATCTGGGATGAAAAGTGGAGAGATATGGCATGCATAGTGCATTTGGGGGCCCACTTGTCAAACAAGATTCCTTATGTTTAACAAAACATCACCCTTTGGCAATGGGAGGCTTGGCTTTGGCTATCACAAAGTGAAGCCCCCAGTTCGAAGTTGGTGTATAAATTTGTATAAACCTCATTAACATTCATTAACATTCATTAGCTCTAGTTTTATCATGTTTTATCCCATAAAAATCCCCCATTAAAATCCATGGTAAATCCTATAGTTTCACCAAGTTCATTGTGGTCCTGGAAATGGAGGGTATACCTCCAACGATCCAACAAAAAAACACCATTTTTTCATAGGGAAAATGATGATGAACATTGATGAACGGCTAGCTACAATGGGCTACACTATTTTCAGATACCCGGCCTGATAATTTAACATGGCTATGGAAAATCACCATGTTTAATGGGTAAATCCACTATAAATGGCCATTTTCAATAGTTTTTTTTGGTATGTTTACCAGAGGGTATTCCTCAGGCAAACCCACGGTTCCATCCGAAACTTAAGTGGTCTGGGTAAATTATACTCTTTCACAAACCTGAATCTTGCGGCCATTTGGGATGATTTCCCTCAAATAAACCATGATTCCCAGGGCTCGGGAGAACAGTGAGGTCGTTATAATTTACCCAGATATATGTATCAATGCATATATATATATATACCCTCTGGTTATTTAACATAGCCATGGAAAATCCCAAGCATAAATGGAAAATCATCTATGAATCTATGGGATTTTCCATGGGTCATTATATAAATCATAATAATAAATGGATATTTCCATTAGGGTCATCGATACCATGGTATCTCTTGCAAACCGACGATACACAAAACCGCCGAAACCGTCACCTGCGCGTCTTCCGGCGGATTCTTCAGATCCTTGGGAGCCTGGGAGAAACTCGCGAAAGAAAAGGATCCAAAAGGACGGCTGAAACGCCTGACATATGGATTATAGATTTTAAAATCATTGGATTGGTTTGAGGGAAAATCTACAGGAAACCATGCTTTTTACCATCAAATATAGGGCTTTCCTGTAAATTTTCTCATCATCCAATTCTATGTTTAAAAAAACATGGTAATTACATAGATCAATATGGATATATAGATTACCATATAGTAATATGATAAATAACTATAAATATCTATATTAAATAGATAAATAACTATGTAAATCATATATGATAATATACAGCAAATGTATATATATATATATATATGATGTCAATTTAAATTGTGTAATAACTATAGATAAATAACCATACTGTAGACTGTAGAATATGGATTTCTCATTTACACTATGAAAATATATATGTATGTATATATATATATATACAATATACACAGTATATAAATAAATAACCAAGAAACAGGGAAGTAAAGTAAAAGTGCAGACACCTTTAAAAACGGCCGATGTTTCTGCCTCGACTCCTGCAATAAGCCATATGTGACCCCCCAAAAATCATCCATGTTCATAGGATTTCATCCATTTATAGATGGATTTTCCATTATCAATGGGAAATCCAGGATCCTAAAATTGGAGGTACTGTATCATATAAGGCCATATTTTGTGGCGATATTCCCTGAAATTTAGGCCTTACATAGGCCTTATATACGGTAGGTACCTCCATCCATTTTGGGGTACCCCCATGACTATGGAAACCCCAAGTTATGAAGGGCAGCTGAGTTGGTCGATCAGCTGATGCTCGGAATCCAAGGCTCCAAGGCCTCAAGATACTCCCAAAAAGCAAAGCCTATGGCTCAAAACATGAAATGAAAGGGATATGGATGTTGATATATATATATATATATTATAATAACATATATATATATATAATCATATGTGATTATTAATATATATATATATAATAACATATATATAACTATATATGATTCTTTATAATTATAAATATATATACATATATATAATATATATACATATAATTATAATATATATATATACACATATGTACATCATTATATTCTATGGATTAAATTCATAATGATTTGATGACCGATGTCGCAAAAAAGCACAGATGGAATAGTTGATCAGTCAATCCAGCCCATGATATTGTCAGTTCCTGAAATATCCTCAAATCCAACCCATCGCAATCTTCAACTGGCAATCATAACCCCCTACCCATAGGATCCATGTATGGTATATATGCTAACATAAAGGGGGTATATTGATGGGATCCATGTTACCATATAGAGCAGCACCATGGATCCTATGTGCTATGATGCTATATTCCTCTATACTTAATTATAACTTATAGCTGAACGGTGCAGCACCTCGTAGCACGATTCAATGCTCGGCTCGTTGTTAGCGTTGTTAGCGCTCCATGGATCCCGGCCATCATCTTACTGGTGCTTAGTAGGGAGTGAGGGAATGATCCATAATCACTAGTAATAATCATCCCAGCAACCCCCAGTCCGATCCATTCCCTGCTAAGCACCAGTAAGTCATTGAGCTACTTCAACAAGGTTTACCCAGTGATTGTACCCCACCACCCAGATCCACCCAGGACACCAACAGTTGCGTCGCCTGCTTCTTCTGCTCTTCTCCAAAAGGATCAAAGCCTTCCGCCCAAGCCGAAGAAGGCGGTCTAAGGAGCACCTGCGTCGCCGAAGAATTCGGTCGCATTTTTGGGCAAACAGAACATGACATGAGAAAACGCATAATTTTCACAGCTAAATCATGTCTTGATTTAATTATGCTTTGCCACATTTGAGGCATTTGTTTCAAAACACATATCATGAGTATCTCACCTGCAAAACCAGGAGATCTACAGTACCATGCTTCCACGGTTCATATTGAATCTGTCCACAAGGGAATACATCCAAGCATTTGTGCACATCATGAGACCCTTCTCGATTTCTACTTCGCGCACGACTAATGACTACACTGATGATTGAGTTGTCTAGTTTTATTGTTGATTACACTGATGGTTATGTAGTATTATATAGTTGTATTATGTTGTATTATTGATGTTAAACAACTCCATTGTAGTTTGTTTAGTTTTAAAAGCCATTGCCATGTTTTGAGTAGTCCTTGGCTCTGAAAAACATACGCGAAAGTTGAGGAGAATCATCTCCAAAGGGCCCATAATGCCATGGGATTCCAGAAATGAACAAAGATTTGGGGTAGTAATGCCATCCCCCCCCCATTATTCAAGACCCCATTAAAGACTTAAAAACCATATATACATGATTTTTCTTTAATCCTACATTTACATACATTTACAGCATTTCCATTAAAGTATGATCCGTTAAAAATGCTGTATACATGGATGCAAATGCACTATGAAAAACATGATGAAAAACCATGGTTTCTGGGAACATCAAACATCAAACATATCCCAACCCCTCATATTTGGGGGGCACTACGACACTACCATCCCCTACTTCGATTCCCAACCAAAAAACCATCCATGTCATCCATGTACATTTGCACCAAATGCCATGCAAAATCTCGTAACCAGAGGGGATCTCCGAATGAAATTCACCTACAACAAGCCTCAAACGGTAGAGTTTTTAGCAATTTACCACTTGCTTCTAACTAAGTCTAGGATTTTCATGGATTCGATCGTTTTGATTTTTTTTGTGTATAGATTTTGTATCTCATCATACCTGGTATTTCTTTCGAAGCCCCGAACCTCTGAAGACGCGCTGATCGCCAGCAAATCTCTTCGGAGGTAACTGGATCTCGATCCAACGCTGCCAGGCGGTGAAACGAAGCATCGAGTGGCACCTTGGTGTCACATGCAAACGGAACATGGCTTCGAAATGCTACATACATCTGTAAACAAGAAATAGATGTCCTTGTTGCAGTCATTAAAAGTCATGTCATGATATTGAAAAAACTCTAAAACGTGAAGTTTTTTGTTTTTAAGGCTTACTGAATATCGACTGTTAAAATGGATTAAAATGGTAAATCTATGGTGTCCTTCATATTTTGCCATGCATGGCCGAAATAGCCAACTTCGCGTCCGTCAGTGCATCGGAATCTTTGGTGACTTTGGTGGCCTCCATTCACGTCCAGTCCTGAAATATGTCCACATCGTCTTTGGGGCGCTTTGGTCATGACTTGGGGGTGGGTCAAAACCTATTAAACCCCTGTAGTTCACATCAAAATAGCTGGGATTTATGGATGTTCATCCCACTAAAAATGGATCTATATAGGTATTGATCCATACCCACTTGATAGCAGGTTTTTCATGGCTCGATGGCTCAAAACACTTTTTTCCCCCCAAAGAACCAGCCATCGAGCCTCGAAGCAGCCATTTGTGGGTCCAAGGTACATGGTGGCCACAGCGATCTATGACAGACATGAAATGGAGGGCTTCACAAACGAAATATGGACAGAATTTCCGAGATATCTATCTTGATCTATCTTGTATATGTTGGTATCAAGCAATAACACACTTAGAATTATGAAAAGTCCTCCATTTATGAATCCTTTATGAATGTGTTTTTGTTCCCAACAATACACCTCCATGGCTACCCTCTGGTAAACATACTGTACGTACAAAAAACTATGGAAAACCAGCATTTGTCATGGGTAGTAATCAACGAACTTTCTATGGCCATTTTCACTAGCAAACCGTTAGTTTACCAGAGGGCAATCAATTTCATAAGAACAATTTCACAAGCAATATCTTTTGATGATCATCTTGATCATCATATCTATGAAATTGCAATAATATGGGGATTACCATCATATATAATGGGGATTACCATCTCTGAGCCATCAATAATATGGGGATATCCATAATATTTCAGAAAACATGGCTCAGAGATGGTGTCATCCCCATGATTTTTATCCCACGAATCCCACATCCCCATGGATTTTCGCTTCGAGGCACTGTGGAGCAGCCTGGGACATGCTGATGACCATAGATTTTCAATGTCATGTGACTTGTTTATATATATATATATAGAGATAGATATTTAGGACATGATGTGACTTATGGACATTTCAAATCATTTCAAGATATCAATATCATAGATACATGATGATGCATGTGCTAGACTCTATACTCTAGACTCTAGACCTTGGCCTCAAAAGACGTCTTTCACTTTTTTAATCGTTGTTTTTATCTTTCTTTCGAAGCGCTTTTTTGGGTGCCGTGAATTTTAGATTCCGAACCTGCCCTGATAAAAGGTGCAGCTACCTGTGAGTTGGGATCGATGAAATTCACTGAAAAACCAATGGTTTGATCATGTGAACTCGGCATCAAAGAGACAACTGATGTTGGGATTGGCATTTTTGTTGGCTTCCCATTTTAAAGCCAGTTGATACCACCTATCAAACGTCCAAATAAAACTCTTCCTCGAGAAGAAATCAGCAAAAAATCAGCGGCTTCAAGTTTCCCCCTCCATTGGGTCCAACACAAAAACACATTGCGAGTTGGAACCTGGAATTTGGAAAGCAAAGCTCGCATTCTTCATGTTTTGTCAATGCTTTTGACTGGGCCCATGTCTGGAATGTGACCGATGGTGATCTCATTTCTGCAGAGCGAAAAGTTGTGGCAGTCCCGACTCTCTGTCTAAAGGTCGACCCAGGAAAACCTGTCATTCACCAATTCTTCGCCAGTTATTAAGTTAATTCACCTATATATATATATATATATAACATATGATATTTTTTTTTGTTATTATGTTCTACATCCTCATTCCATGATATACATATATTTATATATATAACTAGTTCACTTCAAGGCTTCAAGGGGTAAAAGGACATCCATTTTTGCACTATTACTGGGGGGAAGGTAGACCAAAAATAATTAATGTCAAGTTCGTACTAATCAACCCCTCCCAAAACATGTTTCCTGTGTGAGGGTTGATTAATCCCTAGTGGATTAAATCAATCCTAACTTTACATTAACTCACAAATGATCACCAAGAGTTATACATGGGTTTATAATGATATGTAATATAACACATATTATACTCATTATAACCCATTAGAAGTTATCGTTATTATATAATATAACCCTCGTGTTATAATTCTGGGTAAATTATAATATGTCACTAACCTGAATTAAGGCCATTTGGGGATGATTTCCCTTATTAACCATGATTCCAGTGAGGTCGCAGTGAGGTCGTTATAATTTACCCAGATAATTGTATTTATAACTCTTAAGGGCCATAACTGTAGGTATATTCCTTCTTGCTGCTTCACCCATCTTCACCCTACCATGAAAACCGAGTAACAGACCCACCAGCAGCACTCGTCGCAGGCGATGAGCATCCATGGAATCCACGTTGCGCGAGACCGGCACGCCGCGCTGCCGGGTCTAAGTATGGGTATATAGATTGTAACATTTCACTAAGCTGAAAGGTTGGGCTATTTTGAGATAGTTTCAACAAAATTCCAGTGATACCAGCAGTTTCCGACATCTTCGGTTTTTTTGGGGGATCGTGTGCGGTTGCTCAGATGCTTTCGGAGCTCTTGTCTTGTGCTTTGAGGAAGTTTTTGTCACTCAACTTGAAGTTGTAGAGGAATTGGTTGCTAGATGTTTTCCCCGTATCTTGTGAATGTATGGCCAGCATCTTTGACATGGGTTTGCCATCAAAACATCATCGCTCCCGGGGACCCTGATGACAGTTTCAGTTGACATGGTGTTTTCGGATCAAACAGGGTCGTCATCTAACATTCTGAAACCGGGGCCGGTAAGGTAACTTGATTTTATTATGGCACCGGTCTCCTGCTAGCAAAATCAACCAACATCAACCATGGTTTGTTGGACGTTTCTTCTCATGGGCTCCCAAATCCGAGCCGAAGCTCAAAAAGCGCTGCGCATCATGGTTTGTTGGACTATGCCCATGTGGAGCACCATGGTAAAACAACATACCCTCTGGTAAACTAACATAGCTATTGAAAATGGCCATTTATAGTGGATTTTCCCATTCAAAACGGTGATTTTCCTGAGTTTTTTGTATGTTTACCAGGCCGGGTTTTTTCCATCTGAAACCCCTGGGTTTCTTGGTTCAGTGTTTCACATTGGAAATCAGTGGATGAATCACTAAAATCCAGCGGGATCTCATCCCAATCATCCCGTACTGTGAAAATCCAAACATCGGTGTAGAAAGCCCGGTGAAAAACTGGATTCCCAAACATCCAATGTCTGATTCTGGTTGTAAATCCCATGAAAACCCATGAAAACATCCCAATCTTTCACACATTTTTTTTTAGTGGTTTGTCTTCAATACTCAGATAGGGCTTTGTCTGAAAATAGGGTACCTAAAAAAAATCCTTTAGTGAATCATCATTTTCCCTATGAAGACAGTCCCATATGGCTAGCTGGAAAATCCTCCATTGAGGTCAATCATGGCTTCAGGGATTTTTGAGCCACGGCGATGACAAAAAACCACCGCGAAAAACCAGACCTGGTTATAGGGAAAATCCCCATGATATCCCCATGAATTCCAAAGAAAAATCCAGAAAAAAATTACCATTCATTACTCAATGAGAATGAATTAATAATGGCTAATGATGATTAATAATGGTTAATGATGATTAACAATGGTTAATGATGATTAATAATGGTTAATGATGATTAATAATGGTTAATGATGATTTTTACCAATGTTCAAGCTCTTTTCCCATACTTCCCATCCCATCGTTCCCATCCTTCAACGGAACGCCGGTTTTGGGCCGCACCTTGGCTAAGACTTCCGGCACCTTCTCGCGCTCTTTGTCCGGCAGATCCAGGAAACCGTGCCTCTGGGGTTCACCAAATTTCCAAAAAAAACATGGCCTCCATTAACATTTCACCATGGAAATGGCCCATAGAAATAGATGGTTTACCGTTCTTAAAAATGGGTGGATCTTTCCATGGCTATGTTAGTCATAACCAGATGGTAATATTTGGGGATGGTAAATGACTAACATAGCTATTGAAAATGGCCCAGTCGAAATAGTGGATTGTCCCATTAAAAATGGTGATTTTCCATAGTTATGTTAGTTTACCAGAGGGTATGCTGGGTCGAAACCCTGGTACCTAGTGAACATCAAAATAGCTGGTAAATGGATGTTCATCCCACTAAAAATGGTATTAATAGGTATTGACCCATACCCATATTTCTCTCTAGTGGAATTTGCAGCACTATCTGATAGAATTCTTTATGGTAAGTTCACATCAAAAACAAAAACTGTACCCTCTGGTAAACTAACATAGCTATTGAAAATGGCCATAGAAATAGTTGATTTCGGTGTTAAAAATGGTGATTGTCCATAGTTATGTTAGTTTACCAGAGGGTATATGGGAAACCTGAAAAATCATGTTTAATGATCGTTTTTCAGAAACCATTGTTCTGGTTTCTCCATTGCAATCATCGAAATTTAACCATGAGAAACATGGATGTTAATGGAGGCATCAAAGGAAACCATCACTATGTTTATATTAACTTAATAACCATTAATTGATGTTTACGATTGACGATTAACTTAACATGGAATTTAAAATACCTCCATTTACAAACTGGGGAACCTGGAAAATGATGTTAAGATTGTGAAACAAAAAAATAAGGTAACTGATGGTCACTGTTCTAATTAACTATAAATGTAAATATAAACATCATGGCAAAACCATGCCTCTATATATGGAAAAACCATCGTGGTGTCCCCTCTTTTAACATGTTTATGCCGCCATTCACTATGGGAACCATAAATTTTGTAAATGATGTTCAATGTTTAAGCACGATCAATG
The DNA here is from genome assembly GCA_947184155.2 of Cladocopium goreaui. Lineage (NCBI taxonomy): Eukaryota > Dinophyceae > Suessiales > Symbiodiniaceae > Cladocopium > Cladocopium goreaui. Next base: position 52,443 of record CAMXCT020003744.1, read on the forward strand.
GGAAATCCCCGAAGTCCATGGAGGTAAAAATTCTTGGGAAAGTTATCTAACTCGCCTGGTTTAACGGTACCATGTGTGATATTGTGTGATAACTTACCGGTTGGACTAATATTGGTCCTTAAAAAAGGGTGTCAACTCTGAAAAAGGACATCTATGGCGTTTTTTGGACAGCACCATGTGACACTTTTGAGGCCATAGTAAACCTGGTATTAAGTCTCACATGTCGAAGATGGGAAGGAAACCTACCTTGGTCGTGCCATCATAACAAAATACATCAAAATACCATAAATACATGCACTTGCTGGCGAATTTACTAAATGACCTCGCCAATTTGTCTCCCATGAAAGTTGGGTCGTCTCGGGTCTCCCATGGGTGTCACCAGATTCACCAGTGGCTGTGGGACATCGATTCGCCGATGCCGAGGATCAATGATTCCCAGTTCCGAATCAGACAATTTCTGGTGATCAAACTTGCCAGTTTTTGACCATCAAACTTGCCTGGATTTGTTCACGCGTTTGATCATAATTTTATATCAATGTTCTTCGCTGATTTTGCCAGATATAAACTATATATAAACTATATAAACCCTCCATAAAAATATGGGATGTCCATGGATGTCCCCAGGATGTGGTCCAGATCTTCCCATGTTTTTTTCCTTCACAAATTCTAAGGTCCGGGACTCGACCAGGTCGTTAAGCTCCATGGTGATTTATGGTTGGTCTCATTGATCCATATGCTTAAAACTTAAGTCTTTAATTTATGGTTAATCTATTGTTAATAGATTTGTTAATATATGTTTAATAGATTTGTTAATCTATGGTTAATAGAATTGTTAATCTATGTTTGATATACATATATATATATACATATGTCTAATTTGTGGGTAATATAATTGTTGATATATTGTTAATACATGCTTAATTTGTGGGAATATATAATGGTTAATACATTGTTAATATACTCTTAATCTACGGTTTATACAATGGTTAACCTATGGTTAATATATTCTTAATCTACGGTTAATGGAATTGTTAATATATGGTTAATACATGCTTAATTTGTGGTCAATATAATGGTTAATATATGGTTCATATATGCTTTATAGAACGGTTCATATATTGTGGTTGATATATGCTTAATCTATGATTAATATATGGTTAGATAACGATCCATACATGACTCATACTTAGAGCCTCCAAATCCCCCAAAAAAGCTTCAACGTCGCAAAGTTGTGCGGTAAAACACAATGCTTATGGATACTTGGAGAGCCTAGGTACAAATCCCTAGCTAGCTGGACTGACGGTCAGTGGATACTGAGCCAGTGGAGGATTCCTACACCGGCCTCATTGGAGGTCTCCATTCCTTGGCCCCGTGGATTCTTCGGAAAATCGCCCCGCAAAAAAAACAACTGAAACTTGCCAGAAACTACTGAAACGACTGAGCTAAGTGGGAAGCAAATAGTTTTCCCAGCCTTTCGAAGGTTGCTCCACCTTCGATAATCTCTGCCAGTTTGCTGGTGTCCTGCCCAGTTTTTTTCGAAAGGGCGTGATGCTCCCAGAAACGTATCAAGCTTCATCACCATGCAAATGTGTTCGTGACGAAAAGCATATGAACACATACACCTGACAGGGAAAAACACAAATCATGCTCGAATTGTGGTACATTGATCCTTCAAAAGAAACAAGGCGTTGAACCACGGAGAAACAGTAAAATTCTCGGTTTAAGGCTGTATTATAGCTTCGGAAATCATGTTCTACAGATTCCAAGTAATTACTTCCATTGAAGTGCATTTCATAAGCGGTTTTCTTTGCAAAATGCAGCTAGTTTTGCTTGGGACGACCACAACGCCGTTTACCATAGTCTACTCTGTTTCCGGAATTTGGCTCAGAAGATACTTGTCTTAAAGGGTCATCCTCAGGGGCTCTAAGCACGTGCCCAAGTAATTTGGTCTTGCGGTGAAGATAATGTTGGCTGAAAAGACTGGCTTTTGTGCGGTCTTCCCGGTGCGTGGACACAATGTCTTTTTTTTTTTGAGCACTGCCTGGTTTGTATTTCGTCTATCTATGAACGTCGGCGCTAGCCCCAGATTTTTTCTCAGGCAACGCAACTGGAAGGCGTCGATTTTTTTCATCATGGCTTGTGTGAGATGAGCAGTCTCCAAACCATATAGATAATTTTGGATTTAATAACAGCATCAAAGATCAGCAATAGCCATTTCAAATTTGCATTCGTTGCTTCCAATATGGCATTAATCTGAACCAAGTCTTTCTTACTTCTTGCATTTTTTTCAAAATTGCGTGCCAGATGTTGGCTTCTCTGTTGATTTCATTTCCTAAGTAAGTGGTTTCAAATCTTTTTGGGAGCGGTTCTTGATTGTCGAAATGGACCGAGCCATCATTATTCATTTGGATTGCGACACACTTGTTTTGGTTTAAACATAAACCATATTTACTGAAAATCACTTCCGTCAGATGTAATAATTCATTAAGGGCCCTGTTGTCGGTGGAAACAAAATACCTTGTAGTGATTGCAACCCGTTTGAGACTTCACATACCCCATAACCCACCCATGATCATCCATTCTCGCACTTGGGTTTATGGTAGATATCCCATGAAATGGGAGAAAATCTATGGGATAATGTATGGGATATTAATATTATTAATGGGATAATATGGTTAATAATCAATAGATATGGTGTATGGTTATTAATATCTGGTTGGTGGTTGACCTACCCCTCTGAAAAATATGCGAACTCGTCAGTTGGGAATGATGACATTCCCAATATATATGGAATAAATATTCAAATCATGTTCCAAACCACCAATCAGAATAATAAACCATCCCCAAAATCACCATTCATGGGTGGTATGGAAAGTCATAAAAATCCATGGTTCCAAACCACCAATCAGTCATGAACATGATCCACTATCAGTCAGGTGTCGCTTCCAGAGAAATTCGGATCTCAGGTCTGCAAACGAGACAAATTATGGTAGATCTGAAGATTATCCCATTAAAAAAATGTAAATTAT
>CAMXCT020003745.1:0-42500 GCA_947184155.2 Cladocopium goreaui
CCCAAGGCACCCAGAGTGGGAGACAAATGCGGGAGACAAGTGTGGGAGACAAGTGTAAACTCATGCGGCCCAAGACACCCAGAGTGGGAAACAAGTGCGAGGGACAGGTGGGACACAAGTGTAAACTCATGCGGCCCAAGGTACCCAGAATGCGAGACAAGTGTGGGAAACAAGTGTGGGAGACAAGTGTAAAATCCTGCGGCCCCAGGCACCCAAGTGTGAGGGACAAGTGGGAGACAAGTGTAAAATGATGCGGCCCAAGAGACCCAGAGTGGGAAACAAGCGTAGAAGACAAGTGGGAGACAAGTGTAAACTCCCAAGGCACCCAGAGTGGGAAACAAGTGTGGGAGAGAGGTGGAAGACAAGTGTACACTCATGCGGCCCAAGGCACCCAGAGTGGGAGACAAGTGTGGGAGATAAGTGTGGGAGATAAGTGTGGGAGACAAGTGTAAACTCATGCGGCCCAAGGCACACAGAGTGGCAGACAAGTATGAAAGAGAAGTGGAAGAGAGGTGTAAACTCACAGAGTGGGATGCAAGCCCGGAGACAGAGGCAAAATCATACGGCCCAGGGATGCAACCCTTTGAAAGGAGTAAGAACCCCATACAGGTAAACCTGTTTGGGGAACAAGCTTTTGAGCGGAATCCATGGCGTATGCAATTCCTTTCTGGATGGAACATGTGATGTTTGTTTCCCGTCTTCTCCGGCGCTATTATTTCCTGATTTAAGAAGCTGCTATACGCCTTCTGTAACTTTGCCCTAAGAAATCCAAAAATGTTGACGGGCATTGCCACTGTAGCTATACGACAGCGCTGAGCAGCCGCTGGCAAAGAGTTTTGACTTTCGGACCAAATGGAGATCCCTCGGGGATCACCCTGAAGCGTCATGGCCGGTCCTGAGGCGCTGACAACCGTGGCGCTCTTTTCACACTTCGGAGGTTGACGAAAAAATGATGGGCCCAAGAAGCGTTCTTTTTAGTTGGTGTCACTATGCTACGGTGCTACTGTTGCAATGTTTCGCATTCCATCGTGATTTGAAGGGAGCCCCTTGAGAAAAGCGGAGGGGGTGAGTGGGCAAATGTCGCGCCTGATGATTTGGAAGAGGCCCATGATGTTGTTCTGCTTGATCGCCTGGCGGCCTTAAATTTTACGGAGAAAGAAAGAACAGCCCATCAAACATGGAAATTCGGACTGCCCTTCTCTGCTCAGCCCAGCATGGCTTGATTCGGTCACTGCAGACCGCAAACGTGCTCTGATCCAGCCTGCCCCCGGCCCAAGGCCCCCACAGGCAGCCACCACACGGCTCTTGGCATGGCCCATGCGTAGCTTAGCAGCCTCAAGATCCCGTCTCACTCATCCCAAGCGGAATGACAGGAAGTATCACGGGGAATTTGCCTTGAAACACCTTGCCATTTGGTTGGTTCCTTGGGTCTCGCTGTGTTGAACCAGTGTGGCAAGCCTTCTGGATCATCATGTTGACTTCCTTCAGCTGCCTCAGCGGTGGGCCCAAATATGTTTGACGGTGTGCGAAGCCCACAAAAATTAGAACGCCTAGTCATGAAAGCTGGCTTTGAAGCAAAGCATTGCCTTTTGTTGTGACCCTCACGAACTTGTTGCAGCCAGTTTCTATCGCCGATTGCGAAGCTCGAAAAGGAAACCAGGAGGTAAGCATCAAATTGCTTTGCCAAAGGCCAACCACACGTGCAAACAAGGCAATATAATTTATATAACCGACGGAAATTTAGAAGTCAAACTTCCCACTTATGGACAGATGCAGCAGCAGTTGTGTTGTGGGAAGCGTCAGATGATTCCTGAGAGGGGTTGCATTTTGAAGCATCAAATCTTCAGGTTTGCTAGGATGATTAGGATGATTTTGCAAAGCAGGTGCAGCACTTCGTATGACCCGGCATCGCTGTTTTGGAGACGTGGGGTGAACAAACCGCAAAAACTTGTTGGCAACAAGCCGTCAGCTTTGCTCCCAACTTTTCATGTTTGAAGGAAGTCTCACAAAATTGCTTCGCTTTTGTTGTTGCCAACGTCAAAAACTGAGGAAGCCTCCCAGAATTGCTCGGTTGTAGACCCGGCCACTTCGCATAATTGCTTCCTTTCGGATAGATAGATAGATAGGTAGATAGATAGATGGATAGATACAGAAAGAGATAGAGATAGAGATGGAGATGGAGCTAGAGACGGAGACAAGAGAGGGCCAAAGGGACAGGTAGCTAGACAAACAACAGATAGATAGGTAGAGGGATAGAGAGAGAAAGAGAAACAGAGAGGAAGAGAGAGATTGGGAGAGGTTGACAGAGGGACAGATACATGGATAGAGAATTAGATAGATAGTGAACCTGCAAGGAAAATAATCAGTGGGTTCGCTCTGCCATCCATGCATCACGACATCCCGCCCCTCCTATGGGTTTCCTAGCTTTGAAACTTCCGCCGCCGCCTTGTGCTGTACTAGCGGCATTTCAAATTTGCAAATGATGAGGCGTTGTTGATGCTGGTGATGATGATGATCATGCTGATGATGATTGTGAAGAAGATGATTGATCATGATGCCACCTGCTTAGATGCGACATTGAAACTTTGTAGAGTTTGCCAGCAATGTAGAATGTTAATTCACAATGAGGCTTAAAATGTTGCCTAGACATGTCACGTAGCAATGTAGCACTGTTACTTGCCATGTGCTTCAACCATATGGCTTGAAAATTCGCTTACAAATTCTTAAAGGGATACCAATACAAGTTACTTAGACGTGTTGCACTGACTGCTGCGGCATCAAAACAAAGAGGACGGCATCAAAACGGGCACTCTTAGCATGTTTTCAAACATGCAAAGCTGCAGGCAAGCCTTGGCAAACCGACTGCAAACATTCCGCGTTTTTTGCTTTGGGAAACCGTTTTACCAACTGTCGCCTGCACCGAATGTTACTCAAAACGTAACTTAATACTGGAACTTAACATATTCATATTCCCTACCCGCGTGGCTTAGTTCTGATTTACGTAGCACGTTACTTAGCAATGTTACTTACATGTTGCTGAACCATGTTGCTTTACATGTTACTTGCAAACACCTCGGAGGCGTGTTCCTTACAAGCCAAAAGTGGATTAATCATGGGGCTGCACACTGTTACGTGACTGAGTATGTGGCCCATTGTTTACTCAGCAATGCTACTTAATAATGTTACTCTGTAATCTTATCTAAAATGTGACCTAAGAATGTTATTTAATATGTTACCTCAACATGTTACTTGGCCCTAAAAAATGTTGCTTCGCAATGTGACTTACAGTGCTGTGAAAGAATGCCGCGAAAACATGTTCCTTACAGCATTTTGTTTGGGCCGATATTTCACTACGCCACCACGCTATTGCAAGACACCGCCCCTACAGAAGCTTTCGCACAGAAATGCTTTCACACACGCAAATCTTTTTTCACACACACACAAAGTGCTCTTGAACACACATGCTTTTTTTTTTGGCCGGGGTGCTTTTACACACAAAAGCTTTCTAGCTTAGGCGCGTAGGGTTTACACGCGCGCACGCGCTTTTACACACAGACTCTTTTACAGGCAGAAGCTTTTACACACACGCGCGCGCACACATGCGGAGAAGTTGCTGCATCGCGCCAGAAGGGCGCACCGAGGCAAACCAATCGCAGTTGCGCATGGACGGCCAGGGCGCGCTTTGTGCTGAAAAGGCCCACCGAGGGCAAGCCAACTCGCAATTGTACCTCAGTCTTTGACGCTACAGGTTTTGTGCGAAGAGGGGCCCATCTCGTAAGCATCGACTGCACTGCACTTTCCGCCTAAAAGCCGAAAATGTCAAGACTCAAGATGGGCGTCTATTCTCCCGATGATCCATGCTTCTGGATCTACGCACCTGCATTTTTACAGCTGCAGATAGGTAAATGTTTTGGCCTGCCACTTTACATCTGCTTGTGTACGCGCGCAAATTACAAATGTAGACTTGCAGATGCTTTCACCTACATCTAGACATGCAACCAGACACCTGCCTTTATACATCTTTAGCATCTCCAACTGTAGACATGCGCCTAGCTGGTTGTAGATGTGTAGGTGTATTCACTTGCGCCTATACTCTTGCATAAATACGGTTAGAGATGTGTAGTTGCTTTCACCTACGTCTAGGCGCATGTATACAGTTCGAGATGCATAGATGTTTTCACTTCATCTATTCACCTCCAAAATTTACAGTTGCAACGTGTAGATGATGACGTTGAAGAAGAAGAAGATGATGATGATGACCATGATGATCATGGTGTTGTTGATGATAATGACAGTGATGTTGACGATGAAGGTGATGAAGAAGAAAGTGGAAACGTTGAAAATGTATATTGGTTCCTGCTCTTTGGCAACCCTTGCAAATGGATTCCATCTGTGTTCTTAAACCTTTATCTGCTTCTGGCGACGTTGCCCGTGCTCCAAAGGCGCGCCCTTGAGCCACAGACGCCAGGAGCTGTTGGTGATTGTTGGCACGCTTGTTGTACTCAGCGATCAGATCCCCGTTGGTTTGTTGCAGCGAGGAAAAAGCCTTAGAGATGGCATCTTCTGCTGGCCACCGATTTGCTGAGGCAACTTTCAAGTGCGCATGCTGCGTCTCATCCGCCAGGCTTGGGCGCAGACCTTCTTCAGATGCTGCATGTCAGACAACATCCTCGAAGACAGGGCCCCACACTTGCTGAAGCATTTTGCAAAACCAAAAGCCCCATTGAAAAACACACGCCGGACCTATCCCAAAGCCACACTGGATTGAGAGCCGTAGCTGCAATTAGATTTGGGCAAGCGGGGAAAAGCTTAGTTTCAGTCAGCGGGGCGGGGGATGCAAACCCGTGCACCTCAAAAATTACAAGAAAATGTGGTCGGCGCCGCTTTGGCTCCTGTAGTCTTCGGCTTTTACGATCAACGCCTGGCAAATGGAGGGGAACTGGCCCAGAAAAGAACCGCGCAGGAGTCCAATGGAAGCTCATCTTCACTGTGCCCGCTGTGCTCCAAAGTTTTCCTACTTCAAACGTGCCGTGCCAATGTGATGCGCGCTGCATTTTCTCACAAAATTCTGTGTCCCCCCTTTTGAGAGACATGGACCAACAAAGTGACGCATCTACTGAATTTCCGGCCCGCAGCCCCAGCTCCACTGATTCTGCCTTGACCAAGTTGGCGCTGTCTGCCATCTCTGCTGTCAACTTCATGCGGACAGCGTTATACTCATCTACCTCAGATCGAAGGGTCTGTCGGGCACGGTGGGGACCCCGAGCCTTACGCAATGCGGCGCGGGATTATCAAAAGAAGTTCGAATTCCGGCAACTGTGTTCGTCCCATGTTTTGCTTGTGCATCCGGCCCTTAATTTATTGGGCCAACCCTGCTGACATGTTCAAATGGCCCATGTGCTGGACTCATGTTTGCGTTATTTTCCCGTACGATATCAAATCATGCCATCTGACTCTATTTGCTGCACTTTCTAGTCATCTACCACTTGCCCTTACGATATCAAATCTTCTCAAACATAAATCATCCAAGTTTGGCAGAAAGATTTTCCGCTTAAACGCATGAAGATCCATGCGAGGCATGCGAAACGCTTGGCCAAGTTGCCCGCGTCAGCACCTGCTGAAATTTTTCCATCTCGGCCGGGAAATTGGCAGAACTCTCCAGCTCGGTGACCTGGACAAGTGTTTTGGGCAAAGCAATCCCAGCAATCGTGCGCGCCCTGAGCGCTAGCTAGGGTTTATTGATTGTTCTTTTGGGCAGCCGCCTTCATAGCTGTTGATCACACGCTGTTTGTTTGTTACGTATGGGCCAGGGCCTGGAGAAACCCACAAAGATCCTGGACCATTTCGCCAGCAGTCTCCATGTCGTCGGTGCGAATGGTCATAAGCCCCGCTTGCCTCATGGCACGCGGCGCTGTGTGCTCCCACGGTGCCGAAGAGCTGGTGTTGACTGTTGTGATGTTCAGATTCAGCCTGCAGGTCGATGTTGACATGTTCTGACGCTTAGGTGGTTGAGGTTCGGGCTGGCTGCTCATGGTAATGCACCTCAGCCCGCTGCTTGAGGGACTGCAAGCTTGGTGAGCTTAGCCCGCCCTTTCCCGTCACAACTCTTACTAAGTGCCTTCCCTGTGCCCAATCCCCATGCCCTGTGCAGCACCAGTGACAATGGCTCACCGGTACGCAAAGAAATGAAATTCACCTGTAAGCATGGCGGGTTGGTTTGACCTGGCCTGAAGTGAAGTCTTGGAAGCGCAAAGCTTGTTGAGCCAAGTTTGTCAAACGAACGTCGTATGTAGATGGCTAATTAGACATGTTGGGAACACATGCGCTGGGCATGCAAGGCAGCCAAAACCGGACCGGAACCCTGGCATCCTGTCAGCAGCCAACCGCTACAGACCCCAAAGTTTTCTTGGTTGCTCCTGTTGGAAAGTAAGCAGCTAAGAAATTTCTCAACAGACATGCCTCCAGGCTATTGCTCCCAGTGGCAGCTGGCCTCGTGCCAATCAAAGTCATCCCCCCAAAGCCCTGCCACAGCACACAGCAGGCTGAGCTGTAAGCATCTGCTCAGGGATTGAGATGAAAGATCGCTGGATCCAGGACCTCGGATTGCCACGCTGTTCTGCACTGGTCGTTTGATTTTGGGAGCGCAAGCCTGTTCTTTGTTCCTCCGGCTGTGCTCCTCACCAAATCCGATTCGGCCTTTCCTGCAAAAGGCTAACAGGTGCTAGCTTCATCCTAACATGGTGAAGCAGTGGTAGAAGCTGCTGCGCCATTGAGAGACTTACATGGATCCTAACCATGAGTGACACCAAATAGAACATGGAACAGCAAAAAGGGAAATTACGTCCCTCCCCCAGGTAACTTCCCCCATATCTTGCGGTGGCCGTCGGAAGTCCTGAACGACGAAAGTCACTGCACCACTGGGGGCTTGAGTTTCATCCACCTGCGATGTGGCTGCGACCCGGGATTAGGACAAGAAACAGAAAACAAGGTGCCGCACTGAATGGAAAGCATGCGCATCGAGCGAAGAAAGGAAGCACGTTGGAATTTCCACAGCGTAACGACAGGAGTCACGAAAAGCAAGGACATTGAAAGGAACTGAACAGCATTTGGAACACAAGCCTGGTGGTACATGGCAAATTTAGGCATGGTGTAGTTGAGTTCAAAGACATGGTATTGGACCTCGGGCTCCAATCTTGGGCCATAACTGTACCTAGATTCATGGAATGCCCTTCCAATTGGCAGCTAGGGGCGGTGGGGTGTTGAAGTGCTGCAAAGTCACGCTACTCAAAGTGACGCCAGTCATGGCTTTGATGTTCATGGTGGTCTGGACGTCCTCAAAGCCAATGAATGGCGCGGCAGCATCTGGACAAAATTGTTCCCATGTCAAGAAGCTGCATGCAAAGACGGCCGCAAGACCACACTGGATAGTCCTAACAGACATTGACCTAAACGAACTTCAACTTCGTTGGCAAGTTGTAGGGCGAACATCCTGAAATCTGATAGCACTGCCCACATCAGGGGAGGTGGCCTTAGCCGGAGAGATCTGCACGATGACATTGTTGGAAGGCGGCAACGGATGCAACATGCAGGCCTCGCTGCTGCCACACCCTGCCTCCCCCTCGTTTAAAACCACAAAAAAATGCTTTGCTGAAGAGACATGCCTCTCCATCGAAGAGATGCTCTGCAAAGATGACCTCCCATGGAAAAGCGCTTTGTCTGACAGTCTGGGAATAACTTGGTGAAAACTAAATTGTTTTGTCAGTATTGCTTTTGGATTAAACCCTGTTGGTGGCCGGCTTGCCCACTTATGGTTTTACTTTGTTGCATCACTTGTGCTTGTCTCTGGGTGCGTGGAGCCTGGGTTGCTGGGGCTCTAGCGACTGCACGGATCACCGAGTAGTTGGAAGTCATCAAATGAAGTTCCACGGTGCCCTCAGTTCCCGGCGGCTGTCACACGCCCAAGCAGTATTCAACACATGTTTCAATGTTGACGATGTAAACCCAAGTGAATTTCGGTAGACACTTGCACTCCTACATCTAAGATCGAACAAAATGGATCGTGTGCTATGAAACTTGTTTTGCTGTTCAAATGATTCAAATGACCCACTGCGGCCCAGGCATGTGTCTTGTTCGCTTTCAAGGACGCGTTGAGCTTCGTGTCAGTTGGTATGACCTAAAACTGCACAAAATGATGATGCGGCGTCGGGGTATCAGCGGGTGATCCAACGGTCCAGCTTCATTTCCCGCCAGCCCGTAATACAAACCAAGCTTGCCACGCCCTGGCCAGTCTCTTTGCCATCTGCACATCCAGAAAGTTGAAATGTTTGTTGTTTCTGCACTGTTGTGCAGTGTCACAGACTAAAGCCCCTCCAACTTCTTTGTCATCATGCCTCCTAAAAATGCCCAAACCCGAAGCAATCTTCAGACGCTTCGTATTGATCTGTTGGTCTGATGGCACTTCCTTCCTAGACCCGCTTGCCATTTGCAAAATTGCCGCGCATGGTGCAGCTGCACCTGACTTGTATTGCTTCAGCTGCTCCTTGAAGCTGGCGAGCTCCTGCAATGGAAGTTGAGCCACAAATCCCGAGCTCAGTCACTATCCCTGCATGATCCTTCTGGAGAAAACTAGACGACGGTTGGCCCGAGAGCGAAAAAGATGTTTTTCAAGCAGCTCTGAGGATGGTAGTCGTAAAAGATAGTCGGTGAATGGTCGGTGAATTTTATATGAGCTATGGAGGGATAAGGTGTGAAAAAGTAAGATTGATTAAGAAGCGGATACTTGGTAAAGGGCATCAGATGACACGTGTCTTGCAACCACAGAGAGAAAGAGAGAGAGGAGGGAGAGAGAGAGAGAGAGAGAGAGAGAGAGAAGGAAAGGGGGGTAGAAAGAAAACATGGAGAAATATAATGTGAGCAACAAAAATGCACAGGAGGCTCGGTACCATGATGCTGCGAACGACATGACATGTGTTATCTCATTTTACTATGGTAATTCCTACGCAGATTGCCGAAAAAGCTCGGCACCATCATTCCGTGGATGTGAAGAAACGCGACGCTTTTATACAGAGACGCTTTTACATACAGAAGCTTTTACACACAGGAGCTTTTACACACAGACACTTTTACACACAGATGCTTTTACACGCACAGAAACTTTTACACACGGACGCTTTTACACACGGACACTTTTACACACAGCGGAACTTTTACACAGAGACACTTTGACACACAGACGTTTTTACACACAGACACCTTTACACACAGGCACATTTACACGCAGAAGCTTTTACACCAAGACGCTTTTCCACACAGATGCTTTTACACACAGACTCTTGTACACACAGACGCTCTTATAGACAAAGCCCGTTACACACAGGCGCTTTTACAGGCCGACGCTTTTACAACACATACCAACACGAAATGATGCTTTGAATCGCAGTGAAACGTCGTGGCTCAGAAGTGCCAACCTTAGTGCACAGAACAGCGCTGGACACATTCCAGTAATTTGATTTACTCAAGACCAAACAAGATGAAGCCCACAAACCCGAATGCTCACACGTATGTTAATGGTACAGATGTCAAAACACATGGATATGCAGTCACGCACAATACCTTTCTGCAATAGTTTATTTGAACAGTCTTGTACATGTTTCCCTTGTTACCAGTCTGAAGTGTGGAGTGGAAAGTGTAGAGTGTGGAGCGTGGAGTGTGAAGTAAGGAGTGTGGAGTGTAAAGTGTGCAGTGGGGAGTGTAGAGTGTGTAAAGTGTAGAATGCGGAGTGTAATGTGTAGTGTGGAGTATGGAGTGCAAAGTGTAGAGTGTGGAGTGTGGAGTGTTGTGCGTAGAGTGTGGGGTGAGGAGTGTAAAGTGCAAAGTGTGGAGTGTGGAGTGTGGAGTGAGGAGTGTGGAGTGAGGAGCGTGGAGTGTAAAGTGAGGAGTGTAAAGTGTGGAGTGAGGAGTGTGGAGTTTTTACAGTGTAGAGTGTGAAGTGTGTAAAGTGTAGAGTGTAAAGTGTAGAGTGTAAAGTGTGGAGTGTAAAGTGTGGAGTGTGGAGCGTAAAGTGTAGAGTGTGGAGTCTGGAGTGGAAAGTGTAGAGTGTGGTGTGTAGAGTGTGGAGTGTGGAGTGTAAAGTGAGGAGTGTAAAGTGTGGAGTGTGGAGCGAGGAGTGTAAAGTATAAAGTGTGGAGTGTACAGTAAAGTGTGGAGTGTGGAGTGCGGAGTGTGGAGTGGAAAGTGTAGAGTGTGGAGTGTGGAGTGTAAAGTGGGGAGTGTGGAGTGTAGAGTGTGGAGTGAGGAGTGTAAAGTGTAAAGTCTGGAGTGTAAAGTGTGGAGTGTGGAGTGTAATATTTTGAGTGAGTGTGGTAGAGTGTGGTGTGTAGTGTGTGGAGTGCAGAGTGTAGGAAGTGGAAAGTGGAGTGTAAAGTGGAAAGCGTGGAGTGTAGTGTAAAGTGTAGTGTAGAGTGGTGTAGAGTGTAAAGCGTGGAGTGTAAAGTGTGTGGAGTGTAAAGTGTGTGTGGAGTGAGAGTGTATAGTGTAGTGTAAAGTGTAGAGTGTGGAGTGTGGAGTGGAAAGTGTGGAGTGTAAAGTGTAGAGTGTGGAGTGTAAAGTGTGGAGTGTAAAGTGTGGAGTGAGGAGTGTAAAGTGTGGAGTGTGGAGTGTAAAGTGTAAAGTGTGGAGTGTGGAGTGAGGAGTGTAAAGTGTGGAGTGTGGAGTGTAAAGTGTGGAGTGTAAAGTGTGGAGTGTGGAGCGTAAAGTGTAGAGTGTGGAGTCTGGAGTGGAAAGTGTAGAGTGTGGTGTGTAGAGTGTGGAGTGTGGAGTGTAAAGTGAGGAGTGTAAAGTGTGGAGTGTGGAGTGAGGAGTGTAAAGTATAAAGTGTGGAGTGTGCAGTGTACAGTAAAGTGTGGAGTGTGGAGTGCGGAGTGTGGAGTGGAAAGTGTAGTGTGGAGTGTGGAGTGTAAAGTGGGGAGTGTGGAGTGTAGAGTGTGGAGTGTGGAGTGCGGAGTGTAAAGTGTAAAGTGCGGAGTGTGGAGTGTAAAGTGTAGAGTGTGGAGTGTGGAGTGGAAAGCGCAGAGTGTGGTGTGTAGAGTGTGGAGTGTGGAGTGTAAAATGTAAAGTGTGGAGTGTAGAGTAAGGAGTGTGTAGTGTAAAGTGTGGAGTGTAAAGTGTAGAGTGCGGGGTGTAAAGTGTAGAGTGAGGAGTGAGGAGTGGAAAGTGTAGAGTGTAGTGTAAAGTGTGGAGTGTGGAGTGTGGAGGGTAAAGTCTCAGGTGAGGAGTGAGGATTGTAAAGTGCAAAGTGTGGAGTGTAAAGTGTAGAGTGTGGAGTCTAAAGTGTAAATTGTGGAGTGTGGAGTGTAAAGTGTAGAGTGTGGAGTGCGGAGCTTCCCCCATAGACACGGCGACGCCACAGGAAAACCAGAGACTCGAGACGAGACACGTGGGCGCAAAAAAACGAGCATTTCGTTCGAGACTTCCTCCAAACTTGATATTTTCGACACGTTATCAAACAGATTGGAATGTCACAAAGTGCCATGCCTGCCACGCAAAACGACATGACAACCTGCTTGGAAACATTCGAAAAGGACACGTTTTCCAGCTTCCCCCATAGACACGGCGACGCCACAGGAAAACGAGACACTTGCGACAAGACACGTGGGTGCAGAAAAACCGGCATTTCCTACGAGACTTCCTCCAATTTTGAAATTTTGTGAACATCATCAAACAGGTTGGAATGTCAGAAAGTGCCACGTCTGCCACGCAAAACAACAACACAGCCTGCCTGGAAACATTCGAAAAGGACAGGTTTTCCAGCTTCCTCCATAGACACGGCGACGCCACAGGAAAACCAGCGACTCGAGACAAGACACGTGGATGCAGAAAAACCAGCATTTTGTACGAGACGTCCTCCAATTTTCACAGTTGGCAACATGACAAAAGGACAAGTTTTGCAGCTTCCCCCATAGACACAGCGAGGCCACGGGAAAACCAGACACGCGAGAAGAGACAGGTGGGAGCGTCAAAACGAGCATTTCGTGCGAGACTTCCTCCGATTTTCACACTTTGTAGCTTCAAAATCGACGTTTTCCTACGAGTTTTCCTTAGAACGTGAAAATTGGCAACCTCAAAATCGATGTTTCGTGCGAGGCTTCCGTCAATTTTCAACGCATCGCACAAAATGCCACGCCTGCCACGGAATTTGCACCTTGTCGCCACTTGACGCAGCCCTGCCAATGCGATTTGCAAAAAACACGCAACATGACACGTCTAAAGTGCTGCGCCTGCCACGAAAAATGACGATGGACACGTCCAAAGTGCTGCGCCTGCCACGAAAACTGCAACGCATCTTCTGAAAACGTCGCAAAAGTATTGCGCCTGCCAGGCAAAACGACTTTTGACACGTTCCAGAACACGTCTGAATGTCACGAAGTGCCACGCCTGCCACGCGAAACGAAGCAACGACACGTCTGAAACCTCCAAAAAGGACCACCTCTGTAAAACTTCCCATAGGCACGGCCATACGGGGATCGCGCGAACGGTTGCGAACGGTTGCGAACGGTTGCGGACGGTTGCGACCACAAACGCAACGTCGAGCGAACACACCCTCAGCCCCCAGACCCCCAGAGTGAAACGGGAACCCTTGCTACGCATCCGGGAAAAACATCCATCAAAAACCCAGGCCGGTACCAAACTGGCGCAAGAGCCGCCTCGGAAATTTCAGATTGCACGATCATGCATATAGTTGTTCGCTCGTACCAAGGTGAGATCGTCTGTCATCGAGTTGGATCACACAAAAACATGTAGATCAACACTTTCCAACTGTACAAACAGACAGCAGTTGGCTACTGATTTTGCAGGTTCGCCACGAACAGTTTCTCCAGACGAACAGTGGTGCAAATTAATTTCCGCCCGCCGCACTCAGTTCCATGTGCCACACGGTACGCAAACCTTCCAGCTTCCACAAAGCCTCCAAGACATAGGGGCGATTGTGCCAAGGGCGCAAGGAAGGTCTTTTCTCAAGCAGCAACTGGACGGCATCCTCTGCAGAGTAGTTGTAACCCACGACGAGCCACATAAAGCCCCAGCGCTTCGATTGATGCCTTCAAAGCAATGGAAGAGCACGTGCATGGATTCGCCCCTGGTCACTGCCAGCATGGATTGTTTCCAGAGTTGGCCACAAACAATTTTCCACTGTTCCAAACAAGAAGCTACCAAGTCAGGGATTCGTTCCTCCCAACGGTGCGGCGGCTTCAATGTCGTGTCATCCAAGTGACACTTGATGTGAAAGACCTTTTCTTGCTGGAAATACTGCGCCCAATCCTTCGGGGCGCCTCGAATCTCCATTTCATTTGCGCACATGGTCACCGCCACGGTGACCTTCACCGACAGAGTCTTGAAAATGTCTTCCAAGCTACATGCCGCTTTGATGCTTCCAAGCAACACCGACGCTCGATCCGTAGGTTTGCAGATCACGGCAGCGTCCAACGGCCACTGCTCTATGGCATTGAAATTGTAAGGGTGCTGACAGGTAATGCGGTCCAGGTCATTCCAACATTCTTTGTCGGCGTAAGCCCTCCTGATATCTTCTTCTCGCGCCGCTCTCCACTCGCGAGCGCTGGTGGTCATGGCGGCAACTGTGATCTAACAGACGGTCCCTACAGAAATACAAAGTTGGAAGTATGAAACTATGCGAAAGGCTGTTTTCATACAAGCTTGAACACGATGCAAGCCATTTAACAGATTTGATCCTACATTCTGAGCCATGCGAACGACAACAATGCAAGCGCAATGCAAGGACAAAACTACCTCCTGTGGCAACGAAGTGCAGGTGCACAACTACAAGTCATTGTTTCAATCTACAGGTACAGCACGCAACGATGCCTTCAACCACAGGCGCGCTAAGGTCCAGCTGCTTACTTACTTCCAAGTGGGACACTGAGTTGCAAGCCGAAACTCGGTGCCATGATGCTGTAGAACCACTGCCATTCCCAGCGCTCCTCCACGGCATGCGTGACAAAACCTGCCATACAGACACAAAATAGCTCCTGCAATATTGATACACGAGCCTGTTCTGATTTTGTATACGAATACCAAGACAAATTGCCCAAAAAACAGCTCCATACCATCATGTCGAGGATCCCACATGTTTACTTATTTTCATACAGACCCTTTTACACACAGACCCTTTTACACAAAGAAGCTTTTACACACAGAAGCTTTTACACACAGGCCCTTTTACACACAGACGCTTTTACACACAGAAGTTTTTACACACAGAAGCTTTTACGTGCAGAAGTTTTTACACACAGAGGCTTTTACACGCAGACTCCTTTACACACAGACGCTTTTACACGCAGACGCTTTTACATACAGACCCTTTTACACACAGACCCTTTTACACACAGAAGCTTTTACACACAGAAGCTTTTACACACAGAAACTTTTACACACAGAAGCTTTTACACACAAACACTTTCACACACAGAAGCTTTTACACACAAACACTTTCACACACAGAGACCGGACCACCCGTGAAATCGCAATTTTTCTTCAGTTTTTGACGTTCAACGTCCATTTCGTGCGAAAGGGTCGCGATGGACCAAGTAAAATCGCAATTTTTCCTCAGTTTTTGACGTCCAACGTCCATTTCGTGCGAACAGGTTGCCCGTGACACCTCAAAATCGCAATTTTACTTCAGTTTTTGACGTCCAACGTCCATTTCGTGCGAAAGGGTTGCGATGGACTAACTAATTTTACCTCAGTTTTTGACGTCCAACGTCCATTTCGTGCGAAAAGGTTGCCCGTGACACCCCAAAATCGCAATTTTTCCTCAGTTTTTGACGTCCAACGTCCATTTCGTGCGAAAGGGTTGCGATGGACAAACTAAAATCGCAATTTTACATCAGTTTTTGACGTCCAACGTCCATTTCGTGCGAAAGGGTCGCGATGGACCAAGTAAAATCGCAATTTTACATCAGTTTTTGACGTCCAACGTCCATTTCGTGCGAACAGGTTGCCCGTGACACCTCAAAATCGCAATTTTACTTCAGTTTTTGACGTCCAACGTCCATTTCGTGCGAAAGGGTTGCGATGGACTAACTAATTTTACCTCAGTTTTTGACGTCCAACGTCCATTTCGTGCGAAAAGGTTGCCCGTGACACCCCAAAATCGCAATTTTTCCTCAGTTTTTGACGTCCAACGTCCATTTCGTGCGAAAGGGTTGCGATGGACAAACTAAAATCGCAATTTTACATCAGTTTTTGACGTCCAACGTCCATTTCGTGCGAAAGGGTCGCGATGGACCAAGTAAAATCGCAATTTTACATCAGTTTTTGACGTCCAACGTCCATTCCGTGCGAAAGGGTTGCGTTTCGTGGCGCTCCGGCGGCACCGCCCCCGCCTTAAGAGAGAGATAGAAAGAAGAGCGAGAGGAGATCTGCAGATGTGAAGGTGTGAAGATGCAGATCTGCAGATGTGAGGGTGTGAAGATGTAGATCTGCAGGTGTGAGGGTGTGAAGATGTAGATCAGCAGATGTGAGGGTGTAAAGATCTAGATCTGCAGATGTGAGGGTGTGAAGATGTAGATCTGCAGGCGCGAAGGTGTAAAGATGTGATCAGCAGGGTGTGAAGATGTAGATCAGCAGATGTGAGGGTGTGAAGATGTAGATCAGCAGATGTGAGGGTGTGAAGATGTAGATCAGCAAATGTGAGGGTGTGAAGATGTAGATCAGCAAATGTGAGGGTGTGGAGATGTAGATCAGCAGATGTGAGGGTATGAAGATGTATTACAACGGCTGCTTTTTTACGAAGAACCCTTCGCAGGCGCTCTCGGGAAAAAGCTCTCGCTTGGCAAGCATGCGTGAATGGTGAGAAACAGCTATTCTTCCATTTTTCACCAAGCAATGGGACCTTAAGCCATCCACGCCATTGAACAGAAATCAAGTCAACTCAGCATTGTCCTGGGTCAGTTCTGCCTTCTGGGCTGTGAGCTCTCGCCAGCTGTCATTTTCCTGGCCGGGGCAATTGGGCGACCGAGCCATGAATCTAGATCTCACCGTCAGAAGCTAAGCCTTTGCTTCGACAGCCGCGACCTCAGTGAAGCTGGGCCCATTAGCCAGTTGAGGAGCTTGTGCCGCATCTATGACGTCGTCTATGATGTGTTTTCCGCGTTGATGCGGTGTAGCTCATGCTATCTGATATTGTAAATAGCCCATGTTGATAATCTTCCTCAATTTTTTGGAAAACGATGTGGGTTTGTTTCTGTTCGCACATGACAACACCAAGTACTGCCAAACAAAGGGACTTCTGCTGTCCACTGAGCGTCCTTTTCCAACCCCTCCAAAAATCATTGCTCCCTAAGATGACCTCTGAAGCCGTTTCATGCCTTCAACCTTCCGCATCAAAGGCCCTACTTCCCACAGAGGAAACCAATGACGTGTTGTCGCCTCCTGCATGCATTCGGACCTCATATCCTAACAAATGACCTTTCTCAAGAGAGAGTACCCACGGGCTGGATGGCTTGCCTAAAATTGCTTGCTAAAATATCTATCCACTAAATCGCAAAAAAGTGGCTAGGCATCCCATTGTATCCCGTCATATCCCACGATCACCCGCTTTTTTGTCGGTTTTATGCGGCCGCAACCACTATTGATGTTTTGATGCCCTGCAGTAGCCTCATCAAATTGAATGTTAAGCCGCTGCTTTTCATAGGCTTCATACCATTCCTTACCCGAAATGAGCTGAGTGCCGCGCGCCACTGCGCAGGCCGCTGTGTTCAGCGCCGCTGCCTTGGAGAGGCCGCGGATCCCTGATGGATTTCTATGGAGCCCAAGGATCCAACTTGATGGCAACCAGCCGCGGACATCGCCCTGGGAAGGAACAAGGGCCAAACGGCCAAATGCCCAACAATTTCCGCGCTGAATTTCTCGAAAGATGAGATATGGCTTGTGCAAATGGGGCACCGATCGGCCCACAATTTTGATCATTGCAGCGATGAGCAGAATAATAGCTTGAGAAGCTATATCTCCAGCAAGACTAACAACCTAATTACAACTGTCCACCTGGGAAAAAGCCACGCCCCACATCAATATCTTTACAGCAAGGTTTCATCAGGGAGCCACTCATGCCGGCCTCGGAGGTCAAGCACATCAAGGTTTCTCGTCCATCCAAGCGATAATCCGCATGGACTAGGGCCTTGGTGGATTGCCAGGTGATCTGAAGGGAATGCAATGATGGGAGACTGAACTTAGTATGCGCGACATAAATTGATCAATATCTAATTATTAGACACACACATACATTATGAAGACATATGCAAAGAACACATGTAAAGAAAATTAACGAGATATGTGTGCATAGCCCCCCAGCCTGAAATAAAGCTGTTTTTGGCTCTTCTCAACCATTCGCTATGGTGAGGTCATGGTGGCGTCATCAGAAGCGGTCCAAGCGGGATGTAACTAGTCAAAACCTTAAGATATCACTACCCCAATCTTGCAATGGAACCAGTGGAACACCTGGGGGTAGAATCAACTGAAACTTCAAGATAGCGCAGGCAGAAAAAGGTGGAGGCAAGCCAAAAATGGGACATAGAAGGCATACTAAAAATGACCCTTAGAATGGGCGTTTTCACCTTTGATCATTGTATCGTCATTCCATGTGAGGGGACATACATAGACAATGATGAAAAGCAGCGTGGGAGGCAACTTGACTACTCAACTTGACCTTCCCGCAGCCTGGCTGTACTGCGTCACTTGTGACAATCCTCAGATCGCGACAGCAACTGGTGCCTGGAAGTAGTCTTTGCATATTACCTGGCCGTCTTGCAGCAAAAAGTCGACGAACGAGAGAGGAGATCCCCATCAAAATAGTGCTGAGCTGTTTAGATCTGCCAACTTAAGGTGCCGAGTGAACTTTCTGAACCTACTATTTGTTTGTACTTTTGAAGCCTACAAGCGTTTCTTGCGGAGCAAACTCACTGGAAGCTGCTCACATTGTTCTACAGCGTGGAGATCAGCTGAATGATTCAGTCGGTGCTGATACTCTATGCACTCCAAAGTACACGGCAAACCCAGAGACATATGCTTCCTGATTTCCGCTTTCAATGTCCTGCAATCCAATCAAAAAAGGTCTTCTGCGGTTGTTCTTGGTTTGCGGGCAGTTTTGGAATCATGTGGCGCAAACTCTTTGGATCTCTTTGGTATTTTGGCTCCATGAAACCAAGTACTTTCCAGCTATTTTTTGCCTGCTGCATGACAGTTCAGCGAAAAGACTTCTCTCGATCTATCCAAATCAGTAGTCCAGTCGCTTCATCACAACAAACAGGGTTGAAACATGGCGCCATTGACCCATCAACCAATTTTATAAACCTCTATTATTGGGTTTAGCATTAGTTTACCAAGTCTCGAGGGTTAAACTCCTATTAATCTCCATTCTTTGGCCATATCCTGATTCCACGTACCCCGCAACGTCACGGTGGCAGGGCTGCAGCCTCCCCAGACTTTTCGTTGCGCACTTCCACTTTGCCATTCTCCCAGCCAGCGATGAGCTCTGGGACCTGCGCCAAGTGGTGCAAATGGAGACATGGCAACAACAGCGCAAACAGTACCTAATACGTAATGAATGGTCTTGTTTATGACGTTGATGTTGATGTTGGTGTTGTCAATGACGTTGATTATGACGAGGATGATTTTGGTGATGGTGAAATCTGAGTTACGAATTCTTATTCCGGCCGTAACATCATATCGCATCCTCGCATTAGCACGCAAAAGCAGTCGCATCAGCAGTCACATTCGTCATATCAGTTCTCATTGTGTTCAGCATGATCATCAAAACCAGCAAGAGCCATGGCACGTCCTTAACCCTGCCCATGTCCACATCACCCTGTGATCACGCTCGCGGTACTAGCAGTCAACATGCACGGCAAACCAGCATCAAACATAATCACCAACAATACCATCAGTCATCATCTTTAACAACATCTTCCCCTCCTCATCCTCTTGATCATGATCTGTTCATAATCAAAAATCACAATCAGCACCATTCTCATCACCATCGCTATGGCTATCACCCTGACCAGGATGAACATCAGTAACCTTAACCCCCATCACCATCTTTATCAACCATCACCGCCACAACAAGTCTTTTCCGATCGAATGTCAACACCTTGTAGCATCAGTAGTCATGGGTGTTGGGAAGCCAAAAAAAACAGAAGACCTGAGGCATCCTGAGGTATACAGGTAGCTCGGTAGCTCCTCTTAGCATCGGCTTATTTCCACTGCGTGACAAGCTGAGGCCAGACCCCATCGTTGTCCAAATCGAAGCAATCGATGCAATTCACGCGGTTCTTGGATTTCACCTGGGCGAAGCACACATATTGAGCCTTGTCCGATATTCGAAAGGTGTTGGCTTCCAAACCCATCTGGATAACTGTGGCAATTCCCAGGAATTGTTCCGTTGTGTCTTTCCGAATCTCCCAAGCTCAACAGCTATCTGTTCAGCACTGCGCTCTCCATGCGCGAGAAAGCTTGTCATAGACCCCAACAGTACCATGCCTCAGCGCTACGGAAAAACGTGAAGCCACTCCAAATAGTTGAATCAACCCATCATCCAGTGCCCAAATTGTCTTCTAAACCCATGCCTGCTTTGTTTTCCAATGGCTTTGAATCAGTCCTCTTTGGGCATGAACCAACGGGAACCTACAAAAATGGGACCCAAACAAAAACTACCAACCAATGAATACCTCAAAAGGGAAAATGCATGGTACATTCATGGTTTATGTTGCCAGATGCCATCCCGCATCAACAGGATCCAATGATCTCAGGGCCGCGCATCAATGCATATGCAAAGCGACATTTGTGCAGCGGCTCGATGCGCAGCACCACGTCCGTCTCGGTGATCTCCTTGAGAACCTCCTGCAAAGGTTGGACCGACTTGGATGGGAAGCGACAAACACGACTGAGGAATGGTTGACGTGTTTGCGGTTCAACTAAACAAAAAAAGGGCCTGGACAATTCTAGAAATTATAACGGGTTTAGCCTACCTAGTATTATGGGATGCAAGAGAATAACATTTCGGATTTAACCTAAGAGTTGGGGGGCTGAAGATCCGATCAAAAAGAAATGTGGGCGTGGCGCGTATTCATGCCGACTTACGGAATGGCAGGATCATAAGGAACCTAACCCCACTTGGGGATCTCTCAGGAATAAGGCAAAATTATATGGGGATGCATGGTAGACTCAATCCGCAGTTTTTGCTTGACGTCCATTTGCAAAACAGCCTTCAATCAGTTCACCAGTATGCCTTGACGTTATCATCACCTAGGCCGTCCTTCAAGACGGGTGATCCGAATGCCCCTCACTTAAAACATCAAACCATCCTAATGAACAAAGAAGGCAACATGATTTTTTGAATCTAGATCAGATCAAGGACTTCAAGGGCGGCTTTGATACTTGTAGTTGGCTTGAGGCCTCCTCTACGACATAGAAAGAATATCTTTAAAGCAGCCAAGATCTGGCATCGAAAAGACATGGGCGCCATCAGCCATGACGCGATATAAGATATCCAATCTGAAAGAAACACAAGACATCAAATTTTAACCAGCCTTAATGAGCAATCTCTTCAAAAAACAAAATCTTTGAACCAATCAGATATAATACTATGATAACGTTTGTTGTTTGAAATTCCTGCGCAACCCAGTGATACAAGAGATAAACCTGGATAAACCATGATGTCATCTCCAGGAGTGTGGGATATCAGCCCCTTACGAGCTGAGATGATCCACGTCCTCCGATTTCAAGGCGCGGATCTCGAAGTCTTCGGTGCCCACCAAGAGCTCCGGGTGCCCGTCGTCGTCCACATCCTGGCGATGCTGAATATTTCCCAGATGCTGGCAATGAGATATACCCATGGGGATAGCCGACCAACAAAATATGTGGTTGTAATGGGATTTATAAGCAGCAGCTAAGGACGGGGCTGAATAATAAACAGTTTTTTTTTTGTGGTATAGTAGAGATAAAATTGGCTAAAACAGCCAACTCATGTACAAAAAAATCGATAAAAGGACCGGATAACCCCACAAGTCAACTTCTTCCAATAATGAGCCAGAAATGTTGTAGCGGGGATGGGAAGGAAGGAAAGACAAAGGAGGAGGTGGAGGAAAGATGGTGTGTGACAAAGTTGCGTGTGAAAGATGATGTGTGTGAAAGATGGCGTGCGAAAGATGGTGTGTGACAAAGCTGTGTGTGAAAGATGGTGTGTGACAAAGTTGCGTGTGAAAGATTGTGTGTGTGACAAAGTGGTGTGAAAGATGGTGTGTCAAAGATGGTGTGAAAGATGGTGTGTCAAAGATGGTGGGTGACAAAGTTGTGTGTGTGAAAGATGGTGTGTAAAAGATGGTGTGTCAAAGAGGGTGTGTGAAAGATGGTGTGAGAAGTGGAGCTGTGATGGGTTGTGATGTGATAAGTGAGGTGTGAGAAGTGGAGCTGTGATGAGAGAGTGTGTGAGAAGTGAGGTGTGAGAACTGGAGCTGTGATGAGTTGTGATGTGATAAGTGAGGTGTGAGATGTGATGAGATAAGTGAGGTGTGAGAAGTGGAGCTGTGATGAGTTAGTGTGTGAGAAGTCAGGTGTGAGAAGTGGAGCTGTGATGAGTTGTGATGAGTTGTGATGAGAAGTGGAGCTGCGCCCGCGCGCGCCGCAGCTCGACCAGGAGGCTCTGTGTACTGCGCCTGCCACACGAAAGGCAGCCGCGGCCCAGCGGCGCCCACGCGCGCCGCAGCTCGACCAGGAGGCTCTGTGTACTGCGCCTGCCACACGAAAGGCAGCGAGATGGGAGATGTGATAAGTGAGGTGTGAGGAGCTGTGATGAGTTGTGGTGTGATTAATAAGTGAGGTGTGAGAAGTGGAGCTGTGATGAAGCCTGCCACACGAAAGGCAGCCGCGGTCCAGCGGCGCCCACGCGCGCCGCAGCTCGACCAGGAGGCTCTCTGTACTGCGCTTGCCACACGAGAGGTAGCCGCGGCCCAGCGGCGCCCATGCGCGCCGCAGCTCGACCAGAAGGCTCTGTGTACCGCGCCTGCCACACGAAAGGCAGCCGCGGCCAAGCGGCGCCCACACGCGCCGCAGCTCGACCAGGAGGCTCTGTGTACTGCGCCTGCCACACAAAAGGCAACCGCGGCCCAGCGGCGTCCACGCGCGCCGCAGCTCGACCAGGAGGCTCTCTGTACTGCGCCTGCCACACGAAAGGCAGCCGCGGCCCAGCGGCGCCCACCCGCGCCGCAGCTGGACCAGGAGGCTCAGTGTACTGCGCCTGCCACGCGAAAGGCAGCTCCTCCAGGATGCTGTGTGTACTGCGACTGCCACGCGAAAGCAGTGATGAGTATTGTGCTGTGATAATATGATGAGTGAGGTGTGAGAAGTGGAGCTGTGATGGGTGGTGATGTGATAAGTGAGGTGTGAGATGAGTGGTGATGTGATAAGTGATGTGAGAGGTGAGGATGTGGTAAGTAAAGTGTGAGAAGTGGGGGATGTGATAAGTGAGGTGTGAGATGAGTGGTGATGTGATAAGTGATGTGAGAGGTGAGGATGTGATAAGTGAGGTGTGAGAAGTGGGGCTGTGTGGAATTGTGAAGGCGGCGCGGCGGAGGAGGAGAAGCGGCGGGATCCAAGCGAAAAACAAGAACCCCACACAGTGATGTGGGGAATAGATGATGGTCGACGGAAAATGGATGGGAAACAACATCGCGGAGTGGTCAGTCAAACTGGGATCAACTGAGTGAAAAAGCGCGTTCAGGATAAGTTGGATCATGTACCTGCAAAAAAAGAGAACCAGTACATATCCATTTTGGTCGACAACAAGAAAGAATGGACTCACCTAATTAAAATGCATGGTCGTGAACGATTGGATTAAGAAAAAACGAAGGAACCGCGTTGGTCAGTTCCTTTATGTCCACAGCATGGCTGCTTAAGATCCTCATCATTGGCTAAATCGTATGATACCTCTGCCTAAAAACTCCTCCACCCTCTTCATGTGAAACTCGCTGCGCCCACGCAAAAAGCCAATGAACTCACGTTGTCACCTGGCCGAGGCAACTTGGGTAACAACTCCAAGCGGATTTCGCGGGATTTCGGGTATTTGGTGGGACTATCCGGAGATATAGGATTGGCATACATATATGTATATATATATGTATGTATGTATATGTATGACAAACAAATTTGATTGAAAATGCCACTCGATAATGGGACACACTGCAAGGATCATAGGATCTATCGTTGTCACTGGTGATGGGATGTTCAAATTTTGGGAGGACCAACCTTTCAAAACACATTGGAAACCCAAACGCGCACAAATATAACCTCAACATGGGCCAGTCTGAGTAGAGGACTTGGCATGGCCAAAAAGATTAATGCCCTGCAAAAAGTTGAACCTTTAGGTGCTTAGCTTATTTCCGCATTGACGTGACAAGAGCGTCAAGCCTTGAACAATCATGCACGGTTTCCCCACGGACCTGATTTTCATACAATATTCATGAATTGAATCCCCAAGGTTTGGCGGCCAGGCCTGTGACTGTCCAGAACAACTCGCCGCCTTCCGCATCGAATGCCTCCGGGCAGGGTCGGTCGGTCTACACGAAACTGCATGCCAATTGTACATGTGCAGATTTTGCAGCGTGCTAGAAGAGGAATCAAAAAATGCATGCGCAAATCTCTGCATATATGTATATATGTATATATGCACATATATATATATATAAATATGTAATACAAACAAATAAATTATGTATATCTTTATCTTCCTATCTTCCTATCTATCTATCTACCTATCTATCTATCTATCTATCTACTCAAAAATGTATATGTATATATATATATAAAATTTTATATTATATACTATAAAATATTATATGGTATGAAATTATACTAGATTATACAGTTTTATATTGTATTAAATTAAATTAAATATGTATGTATATATACGTGTATATATATATATATGTATAGAATTATTTCTATATGCGTACAGCTTTCGCGTGCCCTTGGCTACATGCCGAAAAGATTAATATTGAAAAACGCAAGATCTTAAAAATAAAACAAACCTTCCTGACAGGTTTTGCAAATTTTGCAGTGCGAACCTAAGCCTTGGCAGCACGACCAGCTGCGGATTTGGGGGATTGAACCATGAGCCGAACCCAAATCAGCAACTGGATTGGGAAGATCCTTGAATTCAGTACCTGCTTTGGTGAATTCCATTATCCCAGGTGTTCCTAAGTTGAACAAAAACCAGGAAGCTATTGCTCATCAACGCTATTTTAGATTTAAAAGCCTCGGTTGTGGGATTCAACCTGCCAGCACAGCGGCGATACAAGAGGGATGAACCAACAAATCAAAGCAACACTGGTTTTTAGCTTGCATCCATCCCGCACATAAAAATCCAAGAAGCACAAGCATCATCCAAAGTACGGACAGAAAACGAACCATGTGTGACAATTTTCGAAACAATCAACAAGAGAAATATTCGTTTACGCCTACAGCCACTATAGCCCATTGTTGCTGGCTGTCTTCTCCATCTATTGTTGATCCTTTTGGGCGACCATCCCTTGTCCGCCTGGACTGAGCAGTTGCCACCCACAACGCACACGGGCTGCTCGATGCCAGGGAGTTGTCCAAAGGCAATGACATTGACACCTCAGCCGCAAAGGACGGTGGTGCCTGGGTCGAAAGCCATTGCGGGAGTTGTGCGGGGCGTTGTTAGCGAAGGAAGATGATCAATTGCGCCCATCATTTCTGCGGTGACTGAAGATTTGACTTCTGCCAGCAAACCTGGAGTTCATGAAATCTTGAGATGCCAACCGTCATGGACTTCTTTGAAGAAGAGGTCGGCGTTTTCCTACACAGCGGTGACTCAAAATTTAGCTGTCATGGATGTGGTGAAGTACCAGAAATGACCAGCTGTGTGTGGGTCCAGCCCATTGGTACTTGGATCTGCACCCTAAATAAACACTGGAAAACCATCAGCAACCCATGAACTGCTGGAAAAATCCCAGTCACACAACCAGGATTCATGGAAACTGCCCGGCTCCATTGTCGCACCCCCCTTGTGCAGCTGCCTCCACATCATATACCATCAGCGATGTCTGCGTTCCCACCATCAGCACATCCCGCTGCAAAGCTGGGTGCAACATCCCCGTGACCACCGAGGTGATCTTCCGGTTGATGTTCAGGAACATGACCTGCCAAAATTCTCGGGTGGCCTCGTAGTTCCGTGGTTGGAAGAGTACTGATAGTATCGGATAGTATGATGGTCCATGACCGTCTCATTACCGGTTGGGCAATGGATACCGCTATTCTGGCTTATCATGACCCCAACTAAACCAGTTACCCACTAAGATCCAGTTAGTATAACCCCCTAAATTCACCAATCAACAATCTAATTAACAGCGGTATTTTGAATGGCTCAAATGGGGTTGGAACCTACGCCCGAAAAAGGAAAGCTGATCATGCCATTTACAAAATCCCCTTGGGTAGGACGCATTTGTCCATTCGAATGTTGGACGCTCTTTGCCCGGCAAACTTCCGCCATTGGTGGGACCAGTAGATCTGGCCATAGCCTCATTCTGGGGATTCTCAATGCGATTGTGCGGGCAGTGGATGAGTACCTGGCGACAAGAAATGTTTCGATCAAATCACCAGCCTCACTTTGAGACAGGCATCCGCGGCTTGTCACGAACAAAAGGTAAAGTGCGATTTAGAAATGTCCCAATCATAAGAAGGTCCAACGAGATCCAACGGGTCACAAGTTCCTGAACAAACATGTGATGAAGTTCAGCCTTGCCTTGCCCGCTGTTGTTCCAGCTGAAATGCATGGCCGTTTCCCTAGGCGCGAAAGGCGCAGTTGGCTTCCATACCCCCCATGCCCCTCTAGTTTGATGCCAATAATGGCCCAAAGTTCCAAAGGGCACCTTGGCTCCACATTTCGTTGGTGAATGAACACACACAGACGTAGTCTAATATTAACAATATGACTCATGCATCCCATGATATGCCATTTACACATGAAGATATATCCTTATATTCAAGCATACGTACGGGTTTGTCTGGAAATATGCCCCATGCCAATGGTTTATCATCAGTTTCCCCGACATAGCAATGTGGGAGGCATACCCCCATTTCAGAGACATCCATATTATATGATGCTTAAAATTAATACACATTTGTCATCACTATCCATGGGTTAAAGCCTCCTTTTTGATGGTGCAATCCCGATTTTTCACCAGTTTCTGATGGTTAATGATCAATGGATGCCTCAAATGGGTTTTGGATGGTTATCCGTCGGTTATCCCCGGGAGAACCCAACCCCTCCAAGGTCGGTGCCATCGTAGCGTCCCACCGTAACCAGGCCCTGTAAGACCTGGTGCCCCAGCCTGGCGGACACATCACGCATGTGCATCACACATCTCCAAACCTGGCGGCCTGACATCTAGTTGTCTCGGATAGCTCTTAGGATCAATGCGCGGAAAAAATCGTATTGAATAGTGTGGATTTTTCTGGGGTATACCCTCTTGAAGGTTCCCAAAGTCCACATGAAACGTGACTGGCTGTCAGCGATGGCTTCAGCCCATCTTAATCTTAAGAAGCGTCAATTTGGATTAATTAAGCATCTCAAGATGGAACATGGTCTGCAGTCAGCATGCATTCCATTCATGACGCGCATCATGCTGTCACCAAATGATGGTATCAACCACAAATCATCTGGATGATACATATGATGAAACCAACATTTTATATCACAAAAGCTCCATGTTGAGTTAGTTGTATAAGTTGTGATCTCCCATTTTTGCTGTCAGGCTTCCTGAATCATTGATGTTTAGCCACCACACGGGGTGCAAGCACCAAAACGTTTACTTCTTGGCACCCGCCGTCTGAGTGCCCAAGCGCAAACTGAAAGGCCGGGATCATGGCAATTAAGGACCATGCCACATGCTCAGTTGAATTCGGATGCCCAGGTAATGGATGGGGTTATACTAGTAGTTGATGGTCACTGGTGTCTGTGATGGTTCATGGTGGGCCTTGTTTTTGGAGATGGTTTACAGAGATGGCTGTTTCGGCCTATGTCTGGTGATGTGTCAGCTTGCCAAAAAAAGCTTTTCTGGCTTAAGTCTGAGTAGGGCTCAAAAAGAATTAAACTTTGAAAGGCTGGTTGGGTTTCAAGGGGCACAAATCTGAACCTACCAAAGACAAATGCAAACCTGAACTGGTCTGGTTTCATCTTGGCAACCTGAAGCTGAAGCACGGGTGAACACATCTGACATGGGACGGCGGCCATGAGCACAAGTGACTTTGGAGATTTCGCCACAGATATCACGGATATCACGAATATTGGATATTTCCTAACCGGCAGCAGCTGATTTATCTGCTACGAAGGTACATCATAAGTCTCTGGTTTTGATTGGCTCTGGTCGACCTCAATCTGAAGCGTGGTATCTGGTGTGAGAAGCCTGTGCCTTTTTCTGAAGGCGTGGATCGCAAGCAACGGCTGCGCAATGCTTGGCAATCAGTTGTTTCATCTTAAAAACTGCATTGGCATTACATTGCTTTCAATTGGGTCATGCTCCATCTGACTGATTGCCAAACAGACATCCCCGCGTGTTCTGGTGCCTCTAACCACTTTCATCGTTGATCTCCTGCAAAAAGTTCAACTTTTGGTGGGATGCATTTGGTGGGCCATTGGGCACGTCAAAACCCGACAACCAAAACCCTAAAACCCCGTTGGTGTGGCTAGATCCCTGCAACAAATAAGGGATAGCAAAAATCCAACAAGGGTCCAATACTGAAACTGTGGATGGTCAAGAATCCATCCACAAGTGGAGGTGTTTGCGTGATTGAACCAGAAAAAAAACATCAGTAAATATGTAGGGGCCCAAACCATCGAAGTATACAAACAGAATCTCCTTGTCCTATTAATAATAGCATATAATAGCCAAATTTGGGTCGAGTGAAGTCATGCTCTTCCAATTCTACTACCTTTTAATCTGCCACGTAGCGAGCTGGAAAACCGCTATGCTTCCAAGTAAATGATAAATATCCGCGTGCTATCACCATGTTATCACCTGATTATAATTGATAGTCACCATGGTATAAGCCAACTAAATGGTCATGGCTTCCAATTCTATCTCCATATCTCTGGATATCCGCTGGACCGGCACCAAAATGACGCGGCTGCGCCAGGCGCATTGCTCAGCTCCACTGGGATGCTCCGTTAACAGGCCTGGCGGGCAACATGGGATATACATCCTCTTCTGGATACATGAAACCCTTCATAAATAACCCACATATCACATATCCGCATATATATATAAATCTGATACGTAAGATATATGCATGTATGAATAAGCTGAATATCTATCACCAAATCATCATATCTATGTCTAGGGATATGGTTCGAAGGACATATGTCACTGATTTCATCGAGGCCTTGGTCCTGAAAAAGATCGGGATCTGGCCATAGAGGAAAATGGAATAGCACCTGCAGTGGGCAGTGGCCGTTCCCCAAGGCCTGGGGAGCCGTGTGAAGCCAGATGTGGGTGACGAGGAAAAACCGCTGAGCCAAAATTGAGCCAATGGCATGTCCAACAACCGGTATATACCTTTACATTTCCATGCGGACGGCAGCACCTCCAGTGGAGGCCCCTGAAAGTGAAGCATCCCAGCTTCAATTGATGACACCTCCCCCGTTAACGCCGTGGTCTATTCTAGGTTTTACCATGGATTTTCCTCCTGTAAATGGGTGTAAGGTAATATTTAGAGAACTTCCAAAGACTGGATGAATTTGGACCCCAGAAATACGATGATAGCCGCCATGGCCCGTACCACTGACCACCCTCGACTGAAGCTGCAACTGGTGGCACACTATAACCACGCCCGTGAGGAACGTCATGGTGAGTTCCAAACCGAAGTATTGGATCGACAGGGCCGTGGTCAACACCTGGGTTGCCGGCAATCACTTCTTGGCCATGTCCCTCAATTTATATCCTTATATAAGTAAATAAATATGTATTGTATGTGTATATATATATACATACATATATATATATGTAGATACACACGCATATATTTATATAGAAACAAATTCAAAAGACACATGCATGTATGTATGTATGTAGGTATGTAGGTATGTAGTGTATGACTATGTATGTATATGTATGTATGACTATGTATGTATGTTTATTCAAGCACATGCATTGTACATATGTTGTAGTATCGCCCAAAAAGAGAAACAAGTAAAATCCTACAAACAAATCGCGATAAATTGAACTGCTTCTATCTTTTCAAGGCTGGCTTTGAATGCAATCGTTTGCCGACGTAAGGAGCCATGAGAACCTGGGTGCAGGCACTATCGACACGGATGTGGCGAAGTTCTTCAGGATGTTGTCGGCGTATTTGATCACTGCCTGGGACCGCGCAGCAACGGTGGATGATACCATGATACCCGGGTTTATATGGGGACTTAATGGTTGAAATGGGGGTTTAGCCATCTCTAAATGGAGCTTCTTGGGCATTTAGCTCAAAAAATGGAATCTAACTAGCAAAGGTTGGGGGGATTGACAAACCAAAATGAGGTTTAATGGTTAAACTTGCGCAGGCTGACATCGGGAGTGGATGATGCATCCTTTGAAATAGGCTACCAAAATCAAAATGATGAAGTAAAGAATGTTCAACCAGTACAAATTAGGGTTTACATGGATGAGTACTTTACGCTTACTTTACGTGACTCTATGGGGGCTGATGCAGTACTGTATGGATACAATGGATGATCCACCTGAAGCTGCGATCTCAAGGGTCGGCTGGAGTGAAGGATTGCTGGTACCTTCTGGTAACTTGTATTTATTTGACCTTAGAGATGAGGGATAAGATACTTCACAATGGATCTGCAACCAAAAAAAGCTGACAAAAAAGGTGGTTTTTGCCAAGCAAACCCTGATACTGTCGGCCTTCTCCGGACCAGACAGTCTACTTAGGATTGGACATAGCCTTGAGCATGTCATCTAACTGCGCACCGCTGAGCTTCCCAACGGCTATGAGTAGACCTTGCCAGCAGGTTGCCACCCATTGGGTTTCTGGTATTTAATGCTTAGTGCTTTTAAGGATCCCCAATTGGTTTATCTGCGGATCATGAACTTCAGAAGCGGGTTTCCCGCATGGACATTTGGGAACGGTCAACAGGGTGGCCCATCAGGTTCGGTCCTTCTTTTCAAAAACGCGCGCTGCACATTGCAAAAGCAATAGCGGCTTCAAAGCTGGTTTGAACTTTTCAAGAAGCCTTTACCTTGGGGGCAGAATGCATTGCAAAATCCGCGGCTGCGTGTGACCGTGCCTCCAAAGGCATTGTTGCAAGCAGATGCCCAAATCCAACCGTTGTAGCCTTGGGGCATGCAATTTGAACAAAGAAGTGATCACTATCCGAAGTTTACCGCCTATACTTTTTGGGGTCGCTATCCTGCAATCTGGTAATGAAGCAGACGCTGATCCAACCATGATTTGACGCCTGTCTTCACCCTGGTTGACAACATCTATGAGATAAAGCCCTTCAATAGATCATACCTTTCCTCAAATTCAACTTGCATCCCCCAAGAAAAGGAATTGGAACATCTTGGATGGGCTGAAAGAATCCCTGCAACATACAAATAGCCCCTCTGGATTCCCCCAAGTAGATCGGGGTTGGTATTTGGGGAGGACTGTTGGGTCAAGATTTTGTAGCTGTAAAGTAGCTCTGCCCAACCCCTCCCACTACATTTTCCATGCCCAGGCCAAAAAAAAAATCACTACAAAAGTGCAACCCCAGCCTGGATAAAGGGTTACTACAAAAACCAAAGGATCTAACAAGAGGTCTTCAAGAGACCCTGAAAAAACCACGTAGATGTTTGTAGTGATTTTTAAGTAGATCCCACTGAGTCTTCAAGATCAATCCAAAAAAACGACAAAGTAGTTTGTAGTGTTTTTTGGGTATACACCACTGACATCCACTGTGGCACTTCAATCCACCTGTGGCACTTTGGAAATCCTGATGTCCATATTGAGCCCAATTACACCGACATAGAATGCGGATGCATATATTATTGATTGATGTATGTATATGCATGTGGCATCTCATAAAGATTCCCCAAGAAACACTACAAAGTTCTTCAGGGGTCAAACCCAGCTGATTTCAGAACATTGATCTTGGAACCCCACAAATTCATTACAAAGTACTTTTAGGCCAAATCTGAGTGAACTCAGAAATCCATTTTGGGTCGATTATTATCTCGCATACTTAACCACTACAAACTTCAGCCCATGTTTGAATCTAGAAACATATGTGACCTAGGGTTACTACAAAATGCAAGGACGCATGGTCCTAGGGGGGCTGTAAAAACCATTGAAAAACCTATGTCACATAGGACCCAAGTCCACTACTTTTGTAGTGGAAATTCCCTCCAGGATCCAAGTAGTGGATTTCCCGTTGGGGAAAAATCGTCTTCAACCAGGACATTGTTATCCCATGTCTTCCCGGACCGTGGAAGAAGCCATTGCTCCAAACACCTGGCGGCCGCGAAAAACGACGCCACTTTTTGGCCTCCTGCCTCTCCCATTTTGCGATTCAGCCAGCTTGATACATGATTTCGCTTCAGCAACCCAGCTACGTCACATGATACTACCATTTTGTGCAGATTGGTGTTGCTTAAGCTCCGAACTTCATGATATCATCGGTGGGTGAATCCCAGCTATACCAACTTTTTGTCTAGGGTTAGCTCATTTTTTTGGCGTATGGACACGCATTTGATCTTGTAGCCGCATATCACCGCCTGTTTGTGGATTAACCTACATTTGGGTATATCGGTATATCATATATATATACATATGTATATATATATATAATGTAGATCAAATTTGATCTTATAGTCACTGTCTCCCTTCTTTTTATGGGGTAATCTTATTTTAAAGGTTGATTTACCACCCCTAGATCCAGCACCAGCACAAGTGTCACACCTGAAAGGTCGCCAGTGCCGGCGAGGCCCAACACACCAATCCTGGCACCGGAAACCAACATGGAGGAGCTTTTTGATGGATAAAATGGCGGTATCATGACATGTTTCTTTCATGGAAGTATAATGGAAAGTATATAATGGGGATAGTTGGGTATGGTCGGATAAAATAATTGGAATGTCATTAGATATATAACCGGAGATGCCACCAAGAACCAGAAACCTCAAAACATGGTGGCATGAGCAGCACAAATGAAGATAAACACCGCTGAACTTTGGGGTAGAAAACGGACATTAGATATTTCAAAACATGAAGTAAAAATAGCAACACCATCAGCTCCACTCGTTGCTCGAGCCCTGAGGATGTTGCAAAGCCGACCAACTGGCAAGTTGAACGTTTCTCACCTCAGCGAGAGACTGGAGCTGCGAGATCTTCTGGAAACGACTCGCGACTTTGACCAAATGAGAGCACAAGTGGGAAATCCACCATGATGTACCCAACTGGTAGAGATTGTGAACTGAGATGCGATGCCTCTTCGGAATCCATTATGGCAATCGGCATTTCCTAATCTGAATCCATGTGTGGATGGGTTTCCCGTTAAGACATGTTCTTCTTTCAGCTGCAACACCACTCAGCTTCCAGGCCCAGAGGGTGACCTTGGACCCCTTCAGGATCTTCTCAGTGTAGACACCTGCCAAGGTTTGTGCTTGATGTGGTCATAGCTATTTCTGGCCGGATGTTTCATCAATGTTCAGGCTGATTGCAAGGTCTCTTTTAGATGTGTGTTATGTATGGACCTTAAATCAAATGAAGCGACATATTCATATGCATCAGATTGTGAGGGATCAATAAGCAACCCATGCAAAATTTTGAGACTGTCGACTGGGAATGCCGTGGCCTCTTGACCATGATTTAGGCACTCCATCGTTCTTGCTTAATGGGAATGGTATGAACATCTCGGGGGGCGTGAGCGGCTCGGGGAATAAATATTTTTGATCTTTTATTGGAGACGTATCTTGGTCTTCCGCGACTGTTTTGCTGAATAGCTACTATGGCCGTTCTATTTCTCAACCTCGCAACCAATCCTCAGAACTAATTCGTGTAGCATGTGGGTAGCCCCGTGGTTTTGTGAATACCCAGAGACGCCCTCTTGTTAAAATCAGGCTGGGCTGGTAAAAACCCAACATACTTCCATGGTGGTTTCAGCCGAAAACGCCAGTCGCGGATCACCATTCCGAAACAATAGGGATGGAGATAAACAACCATAAATTAAACAACCAAAGATTAAACAACCAACCAATTTATGAAAGACAAGCAGATCTTACACCAGGTGGTGAATGTGCACCATGTGCACCTGCGAGGCCCGAGATCGACGCCGAAATCACCGTGGCAATCAAGCCTGAACTTCGGCAGCTGGCGACGATAAATGGGGTTTCTACAGATGGCTAACTCTTTTTGGTTGGTATCAACATATTTTTTTTTGAAGAACTTGAAGAAATTCTGCATGCCCACTCAAAGCCTCTAGGCAAATCAGCAAGAGCACTTGAATGGGATACTGAAAAAGGATTGATATCATGAATAGAAGATGCACCCCCCACACCTCACATAGAACCCAGCACTTGTGTTTTTCAGAAGATAATCCTAACATATCCTAAACATTCCTAAACCCATTTTCAAGCGTTCCACATGTGCTTTCAAGAAGGCAACCCACTTGTCATTGTCCGAAGGGAGATTTTGGAGGGCCATTGTCCCACTGTCTTCAAAACCCATTCGGGCATAGAATGGGTAAGTATCGTTGTTATTTGGTTGATTTGGGCTATCCTCTTTCATGGCAGAAATCTGGAATGTGTGGATGCAAATCCTTGACAGTTCATTGAAAACACATGGTAAGATAATACGGCGCATGCTTCACTAAATTCAGATATATTCAGATTACCTTTCATAAATTGATCATCCTTGTTTGGAAGGATGAAGAACGGCCACATATAGCCATGCTTTCTCCCCGATTTCGCACTAAATTCAGATATATTCAGATTACCTTTCATAAATTGATCATCCTTGTTTGGAAGGATGAAGAACGGCCACATATAGCCATGCTTTCTCCCCGATTTCGGGTGGTCCGCAAAGGTGGTCGCAGGTAGCGCCTGCGATTTGTCCGCCCCAACCCGTGGCACCTGGCTTTGCCATGCAATTGTTGGTGAACTATGGCAGCGATGGGGGGTCAACCATCTAAGCTTTGGTCTCTAGTGGGATGGTGTCCTAATGACGTCGATAATCTTGAGCCATAAGCACATGTTACGTGGTGCCATGGCACCTGCTTCGAAACCTCCACTATGGCATTGAACGGCATCTTGCCAAACATCCAACAACTGTTCTGACGTGAATACAGTTCAAAAGTCGCGTGCCACAGCTGAGGCTGTGACGCTGGGAGCTCGAGCCATCTTCCTGCGGAATCCCATTAGGATTTTAGGCAACCCATAGGCTCACCAAGACAAAAACGACACTTTTCACGCAGTATCCTTCAACTTTCCGTGTGTATACTGATAGTTGCATGTTCTTCTTATCATGGTTGGAATGTAGAGCTGAAACAACCATAGGTCCAATTCTACCGTTGAAGTTGGGGATTTGCCATACCCCTCAACTAGCATAAACCTTGCAGGCTCGCCCATCTTTAGAGGGAAGTAGGCACTGGGGTCTATCCTCACCGCACCCCCACCTTACTGTGAACAGATCATCGGTGGGTACACGTCCCCATGACTCAGAACATGGGTTTCGCATGGCTAAAGTTTGATCTTTACGGGGTTATCTGGTAAATCCATCCAACTCCGGCACTAAACATCTAGATTTGTACTGCATGGCTGTAACCCATCCGGAATGGGAAACATATGGCATGAATAAACCGTGGATACATCAGAAACAATCTTTAGAACCATCATACCTAACCATAATAAATGGACATATAAAGGTTTTTCCCCAGAAGTCGGTTGGTTCCTTAATCCATGAAACGTGACATCTATCCCAGCCCAGTTTTGCCTTGAAAGTGGCGAGCTGCACCAAGACCACGCCCAGCACCAGTAGCCTGTGGAGTTCTCAAGATATGACTGATGAATTGTTAAGTTATATTGATATATTGATGGGGCTTGGCTGTATTCTATTATTAATCTATTCAATAGCTGATTAATCCTCAAACGGAAACGCATGAGCTGTGTTCATGCAAATCAGTGTTGTATTGAATGGCTGATTGATCGTAGTTGTGTTAAATGCAAAGGGACACGGATGAACCAAGTATTTAATGAGGATTTACTGGAAATATTATGGGGGTAAATGTGCATGGGATTGGGAACATGATGGTGGAACATATGGGTTGGCGCAAAAATGCGAGACAGCTCAACAAACCCACCATGAACCATGGATTTTTGGTTGCATTTTTGAAACGTGAAGTGAAGCCTTTCGGGTTGAAACATCATCACATCTTGTCGTGCTTTCACTGCCTCCTGGAAAAAATGAAATGCTTCGGGCAGTCCTCAACCCCAATTGGAACGGAAAGCAACCCCTACTGGAAACCACATGCAAGCCTTGTTTGCTCTAATACCTATCTTTTTCTTGGTAGAACACATTAATTAACTTTGTGCCTGTGAAGATTGACTGCTGAGTAAACCTTGCGGAAGTTTTGCCAAGAAAAAGTCCTGTTTCTTGGGTGTATTTACTTCAACTTTTTTTGGTGAAAAAGAGCACGCTTTACCCCACTTGGACGCGCATCCCGGCAATCAGAAGTAATCATCGTGACCTGGCTTATGCATATGTACGCACGTAAAAATAAATACATAAGATAGATATAATCTGACGGTTGCCACTACTAAGTCCATTGAAACTACGTTGAGCGGCCAATAATCAATGCCAAGTTATCTTCAATTATATGTGCCCATGGGTGCCCAAGCCCTTCTGTTTTGGTTGAAAAATACAAAGCTTGGGGCACTCCTATCTTCAGACATTCCCACAGAAACCCCATGGCCCATGGCCCATCTTATTTGTGACAACAAAAGCTAAGTGATAAAGTGATGCTACTGTTACCATCGTTAAGTTATACTATAGTCATCATTAACATTACTAGTCTGATCATTATTGTCATTATTATCATTATTTTTCGTGTTATAATGAGTTATATGGGGTTTCCATAAATGGGAGTATCCCAAAAGCTGGTTGGTTTATAATGGAAAATCCTATCTATAAATGTATGATAACTAGGGGTACCCACATGACTTTGGAAACCTCCAAATGAAGTCTATCTGTGACATCAAGTTATGGAGTTCCCTTATGGCCCACTGAGGTGCCAGGCCCCAGGGAGAGCCACCTCTGCAGTGTGAGTTTCCGACCCAAAATCAGCACCTCACTGCGCGGCACTGGTGCGAAGAAGGCGGCTGGAACAGTGCGGGGGGTTTGGGTTGAAGGAACTGATGTTGAGGGAACTGACGGGAACTTTTTGAAGGAACTTTTTGAAATTTTTCATCATGTGAAGATTGGCTTTGAAGCACTGTTTTTCGAGATGGTTTATGAAGTTATAATGAAATTTTGGTCTGGTGAAAGGTTGGCAGTTTCGGACTTTGAGATTTGATGACACTTAGATGATTAAGACTTCATGGGCCACCCGTGATGACTGTGAAATTGTGAAGTGGTTGGCCCAGATCTCAGAATCTCTCTGAGTTTCCCGGGCGAAGCAAACGGCAGTGCTTAAGATCTTCAACTGGTAAGTCACCTGAGAGAAGGGAACTCTGGCGACGTAAAATGGTGGAAATGGTCCAATGTTTGGTTGATCATCCTGATCATCCTACTGAAACCGCACATTTTTCCGACTGAAACCGCCTCTCTTAGATTTCCCACCAGGTTTGCCACGGTGTCTTTCCTGTCTAGACCTCTCAGAGTGCAGCTGTGTAGGTTGCAGGCTCCAAGTAAGCCAAGGCTACGTACCTCAATGGAAGTGCTTCTCCATGGGGACAAAGAAAGGTTGCTCATTGTGTTTCATGATCCAATATTCAACAGTGATCATTAATAAACCACTAATAAACCATATTCAATGCACCATAAACCATCATAAATCAATAATATTATTCCTTCATAAAAATCACCAAACTGAAGCACCAACCAACTGTCGAACTCGTCATTAAGGTCAGAGCTGGAGGTTATTCTGCACCAAATAAAGCAGTGCAGGCCTTGAGATCAAAACCCAGAGTTCGCCCAGTAGAAGTTGATCTTTGGGGGCATCTTGCAATGGATCAAACAGTTCTGCCATGGCTCAGAACCATGGGGTTCCAGGCAAATCTTCGCTATCAGCCTATCAGCATCGCCTGGGGAGCCTCATAGCTATTGAACATTCGAAATGCTTGGGCGCCAAGGTGGTGGCTCTCGAAACCCAACCCGTAGCTTGCACGGTGATGTTTCTGATCCAGCTGAAACAGAGGGCCTCAAGGATCAGATATCCTGTATGGGACCAACATTTTGCACAGCAATAAACTGAATCAACCATTTACCAGGCTATCTCGCTGCTATGCCCGCTCACATTCTCTTCTTCAAGGCTCACCTCAATACTTTCTGGTTTAAAACCCCCGTTTATGGTTGGGAAATACCGCATGAACCAACCGTTTACCAAGGTTCACCTCTTCTTTTGGGCCAATCCTCTAGACTCTATCTACACTTCCGCGCACGTATCTATCTCAAACCTTGCCAGTAACTCCTCTTCAACTACAACTGTTGATGTTTTGATTGTGAAACATTCATTTCTTGCTGGTAAAAATCGCATCGGCTTTCCTAACATGGTCCAATCCCATCTTTTTGGGTTGGTAAAACGCCGCAGACGTTCAATCCTGATTTATTGTTGGGTAAAGTTCTGTTCAACCAGTGAAATTGCCATGGGTTGAACCAGCTTTCTGAATGATGATGGATATCCCAACATTAAACAGGCATTGTCGTTTTCCTAAATTAAATTAGGGGTGCCCCAATACCGTTGGTAATGCCAATGGTTTCCCTATCACAAAGGACCAAGAACTTGGATCATTCCCCCTGACTTTTTTCACGCTTCCTATCCACATTTTTGATTAAGTTTGACTTTATACCTATCCAGCCCTCGTATCCCCATGGATCTTGATGGATCTCCCGGGTAAGCCTCACGGGTTGAGGTGCCGGCACTGAACTCTGGAGCAACTCGATGGGATCCAGTGCGCCTGATGACCGTTCAATGGTGAAACGCCGTGAAGAGATGGGGATGAGATTGGATGAAATGAGCAAAATGCGAACTTAATGGAACTTAAACCTATGACTAGATGGAGTTTTAAACCATGAAAATATGACACGGTTTATTGGAGGGTTCTTTGAAACCGTGGGTCAAATAGCTGGGGGTTTAAAACCAGGCAGAGGAGATCTCAATGTCACCGAGAAGTAATCCAGGAGAATATTGGCCAAGGTTAAAAATAAAGACCTGGATGCCACGAAAGGATGGTCCCTGGCACACATGGTTAGCCACATAATGCCATGAATTTTTGCTTACAACCCCAAACGGCTAAGGGTACTTACAACGTCACATGCCTGTGCCCACACAGGAACTTATGATTCCCACACCAGATTCAACCCTATGCCGGGATGATATTCCGCATAAATTAAATACAAAAACTATACATCTATACAGTAGAGTTTTGTCAGCCAGTAAGCGCGCGACCAGATCCATCCATCCTATTTACCGCCCATGCTTCATCCATAAACCTCGTTTCCATGTGCCCATCCCAATTTCCACAACCCCAAAAAGAAACACACTTTGGTTCTTCAGTTGGCTAATGTTAGTAAAGCAATAATAAACCGGCCATATTTTGATGGTTTATACCATTTTGATACATTTGGGGATGGTTTGTCTACACTAACATCACCCCATTATAGTTGTCTAGTCATCGAGGCAAATACCTCGTCCGTTGGCACCTTGCATCGACTCACCCATCAAAACGGCCAGCACAAGGCTGGTGATGCCCTGACGAGGAAAGGAGTTTCATTCGTTCGTGGCACTAAGACAGTAAGGGGGAGTCATAACCGGTAGGGGGAAGAGCTTGATATTGAAACTACCAGACTCATTGATCAAGGGAAATAACATCTCAGTTCGTGATCTTTGGCAGAACCATTCGGTGGTTGCCACCTGGAAACATGGAGCAACTTTGGTCATCCTCATCATCTGGTGGCATACCCCACTTCCATAATACACATTGCGCTCTGCTCTGTCATATACCGCCAGGAGCCATGCCTTTCACACTCACGCACACACACTCACACACACACATATATATATATGCAGCTGATATTGAGCCACCTGCTGTAAAGCCGATACAACATGCATAAATAGATCCTGCGGCGGAACATCCTGGATGTTCATCCCCACGTCCGGGAAAAGCAGAAGTGAGATGGCACATCCCCAAACATATTTATAACGGGAAGAATTCCCCAGCGTTGGTGAAAACAATAGGCAATCTCACCATTTTTGGGCCAATAAATCTTGGTGCTGGTTGAATCTTTATCGCTATGTTCATCCATAAGCCCAAAAAACCTGACACTTATGGATGTTGATGCCCCAATGCGGAAAATCATCGGCATTTATCACTCCTTCAGCATCTCTTGTAGGATCACGCCCGTCTGTGGCACCTGGTGTGGTGGCCGTTTCCATGACCCGTTTCGGCTGGTTCGGTTTGATCCACGGCACTGTTCAAAGCGCTAGGTTCATGGCCCAATCTGCAGAGTGTGTTCTGCTCTGCTTCACCTCAGACGGAAGTAACATGCAACGTGGATGTCAAAGGGGTCAGCGGGGGTAGATGGTCCCACAAAATTGGCTTGTCTGCCATTGGGCGTCCTGTATTTTTGGACCCCAAGACCCAAAGATTTTGTTGACTTCGGGGATGGCCCATGAGCAACGACCAACCATAAACACCAGCGCAATTGGGGCTTTGGACCAGGATGGCACAAGCGCAGTTCTGCAGCACCAGCACAAACAGCAGCGAGGCTTTTTGTACCTTGGTAGCTGACCCCTGCGACGCTGGTTCTCTCCCGAAGGCCCGCGGAATTTTGCCACGTAGTATTCCCAAGATTCTTCATCTCTGTACATCACCTGACCTGGGGGGCCACAAGAAGAGCAACTATATCTTTAAATTGTTTTTAAGACCAGACGCCAGGACATCTTTCTGGGCCCCGTGGTCAGTAAGGCTCGATGATCTTCCAATCTTGTTAAATCCACCATTTGTGCGATCATTGTTGTAATCATTTATGATGGATCAAACCTTCACTTTGATGGATCACTGAAAAACCTTATTCACGCATTGACGAAAGAAAGCACAACAACCCTTGGATGAATTCATTATTTGTTTAAGCCTCATTGCTGTACCCCTTCTGGTAATTTGACATAGCTATGAGAAACCACCATCTTTAATAGGTAAATCGCCTATAATCGGTCCATTTTCCATAGCCACATGAGTTTCCTGCCCGGTTCCGTGATGCTTCACACATGTCCTGGATGTACCACTGGGCTCCCAAACCGTGCTCTCGCCTTTGCTTTGGACCGACATCGCCTGGGTACGTTCGTGGCTTGTCGGTATGGAGATCCAACACATTGCCACGCTGGCATGATGCACAAAAAATAGCTAAAACATGTGGTCAGGTCGTCAGCCCCATCCCCATCTCCCGGTGTTAGGTTACCTCCCATTTCTGTTAACATCTCCAATTTTTGGTTCGATCTTTTTTCCCGGTCACCCATAACTGCTTGATTAGACTGTAACTTGTCAGATTCTTATGACTGGATCCACCAAACAAACGCCTTCCACACCATGCGCTGACTGCGGGGCGAGCACAACGTATGTGTGCTGTCAATTAAAGCTGGAAGCTTTGTGCTGTTGTGCGATTGACAAGCTATGCCGCATAGCTGTGTTTTCTGATGCTCTAGCTGGATGTCCTCCAGATTGAAAGAACGCATGTATTTTGCAGCAAAAACTCCATAATATCAAGAACGAGAGGGCCCACGTGTTCTCACGTGCGGCAAACTTTTCTTCTAATTTCCTGCTTGTTTTGTTGGGAGTGAGGTCCCCAACGGTGTCCGTTCGCATGTGCTGATGTGAATTTATGGCTGTTGGCTGCCCGTTTTCTCATGTCCTAACGCTACACGCTTGGCCGCCAGCAGCATGGTAGGATCATCCCATCAACCATGTCCAGTACCGCCATGAAATATCGCTTCTTATTGTGGCTCAAGCACTATATTCTCAACTTTTTACAATATCAGTCAACGATATCAAACACTATTGGTGAACCATTCCATCCCCAACTAAAGATCAAACCATACCCCCCCTTTTTCAATCATGTTGTCGATGGAAAAATCCCCATGTTTCGGTGCCAATTTATGACCCGTGCTCCTGTTTTCCTCTTCCAGTAGCTCGGCCACAATCCGCGCAAACCTCGTACCTGGCACATCTAACAGCCCAACGGGGGATGGGAAAGCCAAAAGTGGCGGTTTAAGCAAACTATGAATTGGGAACATAACGCATACAGTTGGCATGTTAATGTTAGTGCCAGCTTGAACAAATGCGACCGATTTCAAGCGTTTGTTTTTGGCATGTCATGGAATATCATCATACCATTAAGCAGATTTCAAACCACTCGTATGGGCCAGCAAATCCACTAGTTATTCATCAAATCCATCATTAAAATGGCTTCAATCCCTATATTTGATAATAACATCACCAATATATGAATGAACAGCAAATATAGAAACAAAAAAGTGAACAACAAACACATATCCCCTTTTTCCC
Organism: Cladocopium goreaui; assembly: GCA_947184155.2. Lineage (NCBI taxonomy): Eukaryota > Dinophyceae > Suessiales > Symbiodiniaceae > Cladocopium > Cladocopium goreaui. Next base: position 41,832 of record CAMXCT020003745.1, read on the forward strand.
CTGTGTAGATCTCCAAGTCTTGCTTGGTCACATCCAAGACTGTTGGTTAAACCAGCATCATTTATGGGCGTAAATATCCTTTACATACTCAAAAGATAAGCACATCAAATCCAGTGTTCATGAATCGAATTTGTATTTTTGATGCTTAAATTCAATTAACTCCCCATGGCCGTGGGTTAAACCACCATGCTTTTTTGTTAGCTCGCAACCATCTTTTGGAGCGGCTTTGGGTGCTGTCAAGCCACGGATTTCGGATCCTACGTAGCGGTCAAAGTCGTGGACCTGGGTGGCGTTTTGCCAGCGATGGACAGTTGGTACTTTTGACTTTCACCGCATAGCCACGAAGAGGTATTGAAGCCATTGAGAATTCGCTCAAACCTGATACTGAAAATTCGGTATCGTGTTATCCTCCCAATTTGAGATAGACAAAAAGGGAGGCCTCCGATGTGGATTGGGATGGGTGTAGTTCAAGGGTGTGATTGCTAGTCCCGCAAGACGATTGGTTCCCGAGCTTGAACCGCACCAACTCACCCGGAAAATGGGAAAAATGGAGGCATTGAAGACCAAAGTACCCCCTGATCTTCAATGAAGCAGGGGGAAACAAGGACATATATGACACCAAATCACCTGATTCCCCCAGGGGTTTCTGGTGAAACAAGTGAAAAGGAG
>CAMXCT020003745.1:47500-55406 GCA_947184155.2 Cladocopium goreaui
TGTTGATCCCAAGTGATGGATTATTCAAGACATAAGCTGACAACTCCCGCGTTTTTTTTGAGGGTTGGGTTAGAACGGACTGGATAGTATTGAAATGAAATTATTATGGGTGAAAAAGTGGTGGGATTGGATTATGGGATCCTGTAACTGAAAGCGGGGTCCTGATTGCGGATTGACTGGTTTCTGATGCTGTGTACGTAATACGTTGGTAGTTGAAAGGCCTCTGCCTGTACATGAGCACATGAGTGCAGTTAATTACATTCGCTTTTCTGTGCAAGGATTGCAGGATGTTACAAGGCCTTGGGTCCAAATTTGAGGGATTGGGGGCACAGCTAATTGGTTAAGCCTTCTGATTTCCTGATTGGTTTCCGAGGCGCATGGCAAAGCTGCGCGACTCCAACGTCCAAGCCTGTGACGGGGCAACGTGGACGGTGGGGATGATCCAATTCACCAAAAAATTATGTGGGCATATGTAGGAAAATAGATATGAATAGTGTGCGAATCCATCTTACTTTACATTCAGATATGGAACGGCCACTGTGAGGATTTACCTGGGACCGGTTCATAGCCAAACATGCAACTGATCAATCTTCTGCATCCTTCGGTACCCCAAATATTGGAAGCTACTTGGCTTTCCACTGAAAGATAAAAAAAGCACTGGCGTCTGGATCAGAATAAAATTGAGATTTAGTTTCACCACCTGTTTGGATATTTGGATTCTGCATCTCATCGGAACCAACTTAGCTCACCGACTTGAAGCGTTGAGTTGGGCCCTGAAAACCTGGAATTTGGATCAAGGAATCCAGTCTATTCTCAGTGTAGATCTCCATTGGTTGTATCTCGAATAAGTTACCCTTCTGGTTATTTGATGCAGCGGAACCGGAAAATACCCATTAAAGCTGCTAAAAGGAAATAATCATAAATCATCTATACATGGGGTGTGGCTGCCATTGCAAACTCTTGAATAACAAAAGGGTACATATCACCATACTCCACTATATACCCATCATGTTCCCATGATATTCTCTTGATATTCTCTTTGTATTCTCATTATATCACCACTGCTGATTGGTGATATTCCATCATTTACTTGGTGATTCCCATTCCCAATTGGAATAGCCATTGGGCATCCCCAAAGATTCTCCGTGGTTTTATTCTGCGTCATACATTTCGGCTCCCCAGATGACCAGGTGAAGCCATTACCAGGAGATGAAAAACATGAAATCTGAAATATAGCAACTATGAATGTCAACCGCGGATAAATTAACACCATGGTTTATTACAGTCATTTCATCTGATACTTTTTATGGTACCCTTCCAATTAAACAGCCGTTTGGGGTTTATTAATCCAGGGACATTATCCCATTACATCCCATTATCATGTCCCATTAATAGCCATTTTGTCAGGATGTCCCATTAAGAGCTGCCCCAGCGGTGCTCCCGCCAGCTGAAAGAGATCCTTGTCGCCCCCGTCGCCCGGCAAGAAGCGACACAGGGACCTCTTCGCCGGCCATGGAGAGAGAGGATTAACAATGGAATATGGATTTCACCATCAGTAAATGGTGGTTTCACTAGCAAACTTGGGAATTTCAGGATTTCAAACAAGATATGTGGGGTGTACCATCCAGCAAATCATTTCAACAAACGATATGGCAAGTCCACCCTTTATAAATATTTTCCTAAGGACAGCATGGGCTTTACATATGTTGACCAAGGCACTGGCTTTATGTATCGCTGATTTACTCGAGATACCTTGGGGTTTGCCCAGTAAATGGAAATCCATCGGTTCTCCCGGGGATCATCTCCGGTGCAAGCCATGGCCTCAAATGCATTGCCATGGTCGCCGCCTTGGAGCTACATGGGTATCATTGGCATTCCAATTTCAAGTTTGGATTGATGAACATCAATAAATAAAGAACATGGGGTAATTGTTTGCCAACATCTAAAACCTATCAACATCTATCAACAGATTGACAGTTGCCCTACATATCCTGTGGGAGATACTCAAGATATTCAGCATGAAAGGTTCCTCAGCTCCGATACTTATGGCCACTGATTTCCAGAATCGGAACAACTTGGCTGATTTTCAAACCTAAACCTCTAAACTTTGGCTGCAACCTGGCCGGGGTTATGGCTGTTATGACATGTTCAAATTGATCCCATGATCCCTGCAACAAAGGCAGCACCCAGCCCAGCTCGGCCCAGCTCGGCCAGCGGCCCTTTGCAGCATGGCGCCGCATTTGGCTTTGTCCACGAGCCTGCAGCGCTCATCAATCTATTATAATCTAGATCAATATCTACGGATAAATTGTATCTAGAATATCTAAAGAATGGATTTGCTTTGTCATCCAGTCTTTTATGCAAGAGCTTGTGGATCTATATCTACTTGATGGGATGAACTGAACCATCCGAATTCTATCGCCATGACGATCAACCAGTCCAGGGGCCCCAGCAGTTGCCCACTCTCCTGTTCCCACCTGCGCGAGGAACCAGTGGATGGAAAGCGTTGGTGAATGAAAACGCTGGTGCCCTAGCTTCAAACAGCTGGTTAATTGGATGTGACTTCTCCAAAAAATATGGGAAGTTTCATTGGTTTCACCCCATCTTTCCTTCGTTGTGTTGAAACAACACCGCCGGTAACATCTCCTGCGGCCTGATGTTCTCGGGGCGGCTTTGCCACACTCCTCCACCTGGACAATGATGCTGTGTTCTTGTCAACCCAGGGTTTTCCATGATGTTACATGTTAACGCTGCATGATGTTAATGATTAGTTAATGGTATTTAATGATTAAGTGGTGGTTTATGGCGTTCCAACCCCCACTGCCTGGCCCGATCTCCGCTAGGAATCAGACTTAAAGCCGACCATTGCTCCGGCATCTTCTCCTCGGCCAATGACTCGACTCATCTATCCCATGATGGTATCGACCATAGGGCAAAGATATGTATAGATGAAAATATGAAAAGATATTCCATAAGCTTTTCATGTTATGATATATGATGATCTGGCAACATCCCATTCAGATAATATCAAACTATAGGTTTACAACTAACTATGTACGTTATTCTCTTTTATATTGAATAGCTGGAATATATGTGGAACACATCATCGAGCTACCATCCTGAAAACATATCCATCGTGATCTTTTTGGGGTGGAACTCCATTCGAAATCCAGCCATGGATAGCTGCCTATGGCATGATTCAATGACTATTGATAAACTATCCATAGGATGTGGACGTGCTTTTTGCTATCCCATTCTTGAAAAAGGGTCTGATGAGTTTCAATCGAATATGTTGAAATCATGGCTTGTAAAACGAATAAGCACTTACCCATCAAATCTTTAGCTCCGTAGAGAAAAAAGGGAATGTCTCAGTCACCGCGCCTGGAAGGGCGAGAGGTCGGGCCAGAACAGAGCACCATTCGCCTGGTAGCTTGGCCTCGGTGACAGGCGCTCCAAGGGACCCAACATGGTGGCTGAACAGGGCCCAATCTCTCCATGTTTTCGTGGTTTTTCTCTTTTTTCCACAGATTTTTGATGGAAAAGCCACGGTGATGGGAATGCCCAATGATTTTTGATGCCCCGCACATTTTGAATGGATCCAACACTGAACCAGGGGATCTAAGGGAGCATTTCATGGTGGTATTGGATTCTATTGGTTGATGGGTTTAATATTGGGGTTTCCATAGTCATGGGGGTGCCCATGACTATCGCTGGATGGTTTATGGAAAAATCCGGCCACAAAAATGGATGATGACTGGGGGTACCCCTATGACTTCGGAAACCTCCATTTTGCAAAGTGATCCATCTTCACCCTGCGCCGTTACTCGCCATGGGCCACCCGGCTCATCGAAGAGGTCTTCCGGGTTCAGCACCGGCAGGTTATCCTCAGGTCTTCCCAATGAAGATCCAACATGATCCAACAAACGCAGAACTAAATCACTGAAAAAAGGAATTGAACAAAATAATCCACACTAATCAACCCACACTAATCAACCCAATGATAGGTTCATTTTGTCCCATTTTAGAGCCGATCTTTCAACTCCCAGTAGCCGCATCCAGTAGCAGCACTTCCCGGAAGCGGCTGCCCAGCAGTGCCAAGGGCTTGACCTCAATGATGTTCCTATGTGTGATATAGATGTTTTAATACCTATTATCTACAATACATAGAGCTGTATCTAGATGATTATATGTATACATCATGCATCAATCATTAGTGATGAGGTATGCATTGCAAACATGTTATAGTCAGTATGTTGACTCCTATGTGAATACTACATAATGTAGATATGTAGATACCCTCCTTTGTAGGATCTGAATGTAAAAAGTAGGAATGTAGGACTGGATACTATCGCAGTTACAAAAACATGGTAATGACTTAACAACCCCTGGGGGAGCTTCACCTACAGCGAATGGCATAAACAGCACTACCTGATCATATTGGATCAACAAATTGGATTTATGATAAGCCCCCATCATACGGGTTGAAAAGAGACGATCACATGTACTTCGCAAACGGGTTGATGAACGGGAAGCAACCTACTTTGTTCGTGCTACAAGCTTTTGTTTCAAGATCTGTCCACTTTGGATGTCTAAAACCTAATTTTCACTATGTTGGGAGGCTTCAAAACCATCCAAACCCCAATTCAATGTCCATTTTGGGGGGTTAACACTTCATTTTGATGCATTTTCCATCCGATTTTCTTTGGATAAACTCTGCCTTTGGTGTCCGCGCGGCCCACACCTCCGGGCGTTTTCGGGGAAGGGCCTCAGGATCATGATGATCACGATATTAGTAATCATCATCATCATCATCAGCATCATCACTAAATTAAGACTGATAATTACTATCGCCATAATAGCAGTCATAATCAGAACCATTGAAAACCTAGTATGAGGATATGATATAATGAAAAACTATGGTAATGATTCTGATAGCAACATACAGTGACACAGATAAGAAACACGATGAACGCTCATGACATGTTCGGGACGAGTATGGGCCAAAAAACTTGTAACCCATCCCATATTGGGATTGAAATGGATTGATGACCATCCATGACTATAGGATAATATGGGGATATATGGTATACTACAACATATCATAATCATATATCAACCCATATCAACCATCATTAAACCATCTATTAGCCATTATAGATGTCATGCGTTTAGGGCGACCCCAAAATAGCGAGCTGTTTCTACCCCAGATCGCCATCGGCCCAGTGGCCACAGGCACTTGCCGCAGCTGGCACTTTTGTGGCCATGCCACTGACTGAAGTTCTTCTGCCTGGTGGATGCGGGTCCCGGTCATCTTTCTTGGGATATACTTTCAACGACCTTCCGCAGATTGGAAGTGTTCAGTGATCTGGGTGTTGAATGGCCTAACTTCCAAACTTTCTGCCTAGTTCAAACATGATTCGTGATGGTAAATACATCCAGGCAGGTAGAATCAGAAACGACGCCTCGTGTGGTAAATGCCAAACTTCCACTGGCAGCAGGCTAACTTCCCTCAGGAGCCTGTCGACGGTTTCTTTGGGATCATTCCCATGAATCGTCTGAGATTCATTTTCGACGAAACAACGAACTGGCGCGCCTGATGGTCACCAAGGCCAGCTGAGTGTATGGCCTCGCTCAAATCTTCCCCACTTTCAGATGCAGTGCTCTGCCGGCCAAGACCAAGAATTGTGGAGTGTTTTTTCGATGGATCGATCCACCTTTCTCTTCCAGCATGTGGATGAATAAGACTTCACCAATTCCCAAAGTTTGGCCATTTTCGGATAGGTACCCAAGCCTAATCATCATTCCTTTGATATCGCAACATAAGTTAATCCCAACAAATAAATCCCATATTGTTGGTTATTGTTGGCTATTTCCCATATCCACAAATAATCTTTACAAGTGGTTGGTTTCATGCCACCATACCCATGATATTCCATGTATTGCTCAAATTCCTATGATCTCCCAAGATGAAGCTGGCGCCCCTGGCCCTCCAGCGCAAATGACCACACCGCGGCCACTCACCTTGATCGGGGTGGCATGACCAGAAAATTTCATGTTTTCCACATGTCGGTCAATGAAAGTCGCATCGATCCACATGGAATTGCTGATTGATGAGTTTTCCAACCTGAATCTGAGAAGAATTCTTGTTGAAAAAAGCAAGATTCGATATGGACATTAGCCCTGCTGCTTTCCAACTGGGTATCAAAACCGTTCCAAACAAAAACCGTTTGGTAGAGAATGTCTTGGACATTTGGACTCTGCAAATATCTACACATGTTTGCATGTTTGTGATTGGAAAAAAACTGGCGCACGAGAAAACTATCCAGATGGGAGCAGAATATGGTCAAAACAACTTGCGAATCCATGAAAACCACCCATGAGCACTAGAAATCTCTCCTAAAGCCGACCAAAACACATGACCCACATGAAAAACACATGAAAACACATGACCAGCCTAACTTATCTTTTCACCGATGTTCCTCACATTCCTCACCTCAGGCAACTGAAGCTTGAGATCTGCCCCAGGACCTGGCAATGATGAGTTCACTGGCTCACCGCGGTCGTTGGGTTACCCGCAGTCGAATTGGTAAAGAAATGGTGCTAACGGTTCCAATTAGGAAGGACCATGGATAAGTCAATTTTAGTTGAGATAATCATTTTTTAACTGACCTGATTTGAATCTTGCAGTTGTACCAGCTAATAAGGGCTTCATGGGCGAATGTAATATTAAATCCAACAGTGGTTCATCAGTTTCCCCAACTATTGCTATTTTTCGAGGGGCTTCAGTGACCATAACTATGGACAGCCCATGTGTCTGGGTGTGGCCAAGCGATTGGTTGGTTCGATGCCAAGAACCCAGAGAAAATCATGGAAAATCATAAAAATATCCAGTCAACACCTGGCACTTCTCTTTCTGTCGCCGTTTTTCCCTGGCGCCAAATCGTGAAGATTTACGCGGCCGCCACGAAACAAACTGAATGGCTTGAGCGCTCATTGTCGACGGCCAGAGTTGTGGCATCCTCAACTGAAAACAAATTGCTTTGGGATAATGTCAAGCCCCAAATCGAGGCAAAAACACCAAACTCCAATGACTTCTAGAAGAAAACTTCATCAAACTGACTGAAGAATCGCGGTAGTGCCCTGAGGCCCCGTTGATTGCAGGGGCCACACGTGGAATGCCACGGGCCAACGGCGCTGAAGAGGCTGAAGAGTAGCCCCGGCAAATCTTCCCCCGGAAACTTCCCAGGGGATGCAGGGGGCCTTATATTGAATCTATCAACAATCTATCTGATTTTAGGGCCCCCAAATGGATGGTCTCAAGTTTTATAAATTGGGGGCTGTCCCGCACTTTCAGATCCAACATATTGCATACACGCATAAAATTATGTATGTCCAATATATTGCCCATATGAAAGTTTCCCAAATCGGGGCACCCCGGCCCATTGTTCTCCCATTCAAACGACTCGTTTTCTGTGATTTTGGGTCATCCATTTTTAGAACATCATTGTTAAATTATATTTGGTAGATTAAACCACCCAAAAAACATGCACAGCTGTTCCAAGTCGAGTTGTTCCCAAGGTTCTAGAAGTCTGCCGAGGAGGCTACGCGAATTCGTGCACTGGCAGTAGAAGTGGTACCTCTAAGCGTCGAGGCTTTGATGTGGCAAGGCAGTCGAGCATCATTGCTTCTTCATGGCCTATATATGGTTGATAGGTGGTTAAAAGTGATTCAGTGATTGGAAGGAAAAACACTGGAATATTACCGTGGTGTGATATTAACGCGTCAAACAACGATAACTGGAGGAATATATTCCACTACATAACTGGAATAGGAAATTACAATTAACATACATATATATATATATATATAAACATACACACACATATATATATATATACATACACAA
>CAMXCT020003746.1:0-17500 GCA_947184155.2 Cladocopium goreaui
AGGAGATCAAACAAGCCAAGCTTGAAGAATTCAGAAGTTTTCTGGACTTCACTGCCATGACTTTCAGAGACAAGAGACGTCATAAGATTGATAACTATGTCCCTGGCAGATGGGTACCATCAAGGTTGATAAGGATGGACAGTTCAAGAAGTTCAAGGCTAGATGGGTATGTAGAGGCTTTCAAGATGCTCAAAAGTATGACTTACAGACTGACAGTCCTACTATGTCCTACTGCTACCAGGTATGGTTTTCGTGTGGCATCTCAGCATGCAGCCTCGATGTACTCGGATTTACTCCATTTAGACTTGAAAACTGCCTTCCTTCAGGGGGAAACGTACGACTTAGACCGACGCGTTAACCATGTTCAGTTGCCTACTGGCATTGGTTTGCCTCCTTACTTGGTTGGTTTGTGCACTCGTTCCGTCTATGGACTTGCGGATGCACCACGTAGATGGTGGAACCGCCTTGACAAATTTCTGATTTCGCTTGGTTTTCAACCAACAAGAGCTGACAGGTGTACATACGTATGCTATGATGGTGCTTTTAAGGAGCCAAAACAGGTTAGCTTTGCTGACTCTGAGGCAACAGAACCAGCACCTGTGACATACTACGTAAGCTCACAAGACAGTGAGGAAACGCGTGATGAATCCTCCGACATTGCTGAGGAAGTTCATAAGTCTCTTTTGGTTGAAGAAAGATTGTTTTCAGCTTGCTATCAGCAAACCCAAACATGGAAACAGAGAAAAGAGTTCAAGGAGAAGAAGGTTGAAGAGTGTGCTTGGACTCCTGTTGTTGATGAAACCTTGTTGAAGTTTTTGGAATCTGTTGAACACAAGTCTGGTTGGTATCCTTTTGAAAATGGTCATGCTCAAGTTGCTTATCGTGCAAAGGCTCTGAGAACTCCTGATTCACATTATGATCGAAAGAAGTTTCACTTGAGGACTTCTATTGTGAAGAGGAAAGGAGTTTGGTGGTTACTTGAGATGAATCATGACATGAACAAGGAAGATGTTTCCACAACTTTGGAAGAAGAAGCTGAAGTACTTGTTTCAGTCTTCTTACCTTCAGAGCGTACTTATCTTGCCACGACACCACAGCTGACACCTGAGATTGTTGAAGAACTCTTGGAACACTTCATGGACCCTGTGAATGGCAGTAATGCCAAAGGAAGAAAACCTATTGGCATGTGTTGTTTGCATGTTGATGACTTGTTTATTACTGGAACTCCAGAGTTTCTGGAGAAGTTCAAGAAAGTTGTCAAGTCACAATTCAAGATTGGTCATGAAGATGTAAATGACTTGGTGTTCACTGGTCAACGTGTGAAATGGATCATTGATGAGAAGACTAAGAAGAAATCACACATCACTGTTGAACAGTCACTTTGTGTCAGTGAACTTACTGAGGTTGTCATACCTAAAGGCTTGACGGATGAAGACAAATGTGACAAGGATCTCCACACTGCCTATAGGTCACCCTTAGGTAGTATCAATTGGTTACAACCAAGAACTGAATTCCAGTCGTGTTATCAGTTTTCAGGTTGTGCTTCTGCCGCTGCTGCCCCCACCATAGGTGATTGCAAAACGCTGAACAAACTTTTCAGGCAAATTGTAGGTGACCCTATGGAACTTATGTTCTGGCAACTTCAAGGTGATCCTAGATTAGTTGCAATGCCAGATGCAGCGTTTAGGAACAACAGCGACAAATCCTCACAGCGCGCAATGGTTATTGTCATGGCTGAGCCAAGAAAGGAAAAGAGCAAAAACACCAGAGGTTCTCTTATTTTCTTTGAATCTACCAAAATCAAACGAACCACTTTGAGCACAACTGTCGCAGAGTTGTTTGCACTTATGAAGTGTTATGGTACATGTCAAATGTTGAGAGGAGTGATCAAGGACATTACTGGACTTGCAAGTGAGATTCACATGGGGACTGATGCAAACAATCTTGTGACTACTGCCAGCACTACTCATGTTCCTGAACAACAAGAGACCATTCATATGATTCAGATGCTTAGGAAAGAAGCATGTTCAGGTTCAATTGCTGACTTGTCACATATCAGAACTCAATGTGTTTAGCTGATTGTTTGACCAAGAAGTCTGCTAATCCTCAGAATCTTATTGATGCTGTTCGATAAGGTGTTCTTAAAGAAGTTGATGCTCATCCTCCATTTAGATCATTATTGGAACACAAGGCTTACCTCAGGTCATGGTTGCCAACAGTTTGCAGTCATGTTGATTTTAGACATGATGTGTTTCTGTTAGGTGACATCTTGAGGGATTCTTGACTATTTTTTGAATTTGTGCCTGCGGCTCAAGAGGCAGAGTCTCGAGGATCGTACTGTTTCTTCAACATGTCGAGCTCTAGCCGGTGGAACAGGACTTCAGCCGCAACATCTAGTGATCAGGCACAATCGAGCAATCGAGGTCAAGAATATCACAGTTCTGGTTTTGATCAAGCACATTCAGCTGATGGATATGCTCTGAGAAGATCAGAGGAAATCCCAGCTGATCAATTTCGAACACCATCAACATTACCCAATGAGGACCATTTAGCATTTAGCAATGGTTACAGGCGTCGAACAGATTGGTTTCAAGCTCACGAGAGAGTGAGGAAGAAGAGAGAAAGAAATCTCCACACATTGATGGGACCACACAACATGAAGTCAACTGACAGATATGAAATGTTCATGGACGTCATCTCATGGATTCTTTATTGGGGCACAAGTCATGGAGAGTTTGATGATTCTCTGAAGTGGATTGCTGGGTTTCTGAAGTATCTCTGTGGTTTTTCAACCCAAAAGGAAGAGGACTGGTTTGATGACAGATGCAATGCTTTCAACGTGGATCTGACTAGCTCATCGAGGAGGAGTTACTACATGACATGTAGCAAGAAGTTGGCAAATGTGTTGAGACATTGCAGAGACAAAACGCTGCTCACTACCAGTGGAGCTATGAACATTTCTATATTGTTTGATCAGATGCAAGAGAGCAATCCAAAGGAGTATCACATGTCTGGAGCAGATTTTGCTGCCATGTTACTGTGTAATCCAAAGCAAAGATTCTTTGTCGAGATCTCCATGAAATGGAAGTGGTACCCATATAGCCCAGCTGAAACATATCCATTCGACGTTCGTCTTGGTGCTTTTCAAGGACATAGCAACCAAGTTGTTGATCCTACTGTTGCACATCACCAACTGCCATATGATGAGCCTATGAGTTTGGGCTGGATTTTTCATGTCACTGATTCATTGAACTTAGACTCCATTCAACAATCAGGCCTGAAGACCCATGTGAAGGGAAGTGGAAAAGGTGGAAGAGATGCAGTACACTTCACGTATCACAACGATAATGGTCAGGGCTACATCAGGATGGCAGAGGGCGCTAAGCCACCAAGAAATTACAGACGACCAGTGTACCTCGTGTTGGATCCAAGTTTTACTGTGGACAACCAACTCTTCCTGACAAAGAATGGTGTGGTTCTATTTCATGGTGACGTTCCTTTCCAGTACCTCCACGTCAAGGAACAAATTCCCACTATAGCATGTAATGTTACTCATCAAGGACGTGGTCATTCTCTACCTCCATCAGTTACAGGTGGTTCATGGCATTCAAACACAACATGGAAACATGTCATGAAGGAGAAGGGTCCAAGTTTTATTCCTGGATATGACATTCCTGATGAAGTCAGAATCACAGCATGGGAGTTCATGGGTCAACAAGTTCCACAAAACTATGGAAAATTGGCTTTTGGTACACCACTATGCAACGATAATGATTTTGACCCTCTCATGGATTCAATTTATGGTGCAGCAGCAGAAAGCTCTCATGAGAGAGAGGCATCTGCGCCAGATGATGAACCAATGAGGAATCCATTTGAACAACCATCAAGAAGAGGACGCTCTCAAGAAGGAAAGGAACCTCAAGATGAATGGGAGCAACAACGCTCATCATCAGGAAGCTCAGAACCTCCACAACATGATGATCCTCAACAAGATGCTCAAGAGAATCAACAAGAGGAGCCATCATTGGAAGTCCAGGACGACCCAATGGGTGAAGAGGTTGTCAATCTCTGGGAAGCAGAAGATCCACCAGATGAAATTGAAGACACTGTTGTAGAACAGGTTACAAGAAAATCTATTTCTGCATCGAATCCCTGGGTCCTTTATGAAGCTGGTATCATTTGTGCACGAGAAGAGAATGGTGAACTCACCAAGAATTCCTCAGGTGAAAAGGTCATTGATCTCAGGGAATGGAACCTTCTACTCACTCACTCCACAGAAGATAGCACTTAGAAGGCGATCCATTGGTCGTGCTGATTGGGAAAAGCTTCCATGGACTGGACATTTATGCTTACTCTTCACTAGAGCTTGGGAGATTGGACGTATGTTGTCATGGTTGAAGAAAGAAGACAAGATTGATGCCATGACAAACTATTTGGACTCTTGTCGACGACATTGGACAGACTGGATGCGAGGTCAAGTTGAACCACCAGGTCGGGAAGACAGGTTCAGTATCGACAGAGAAAACTGGAGAGAGAAATTCTTGCTCTACGAGAGAGACTTAGCAATACAGAAGGATTTGGAACATCTCTCAGAAGCCGTCTTTGTCTTTTACACCAAGCATCTTGATCAGTTCACCAGAGAGAACAACAAGCTCTGGGGAGACTTCTGCAAGAGAAAGGTGGACCGTGATGGAAACATTTTGGATGCACTGGAGTTGAACACTTATGGGTATGACATGATTATTCCAGGAATAACAGTTCCCATGAACAAGAGAACAGTCATCCCTGAACCTGAACGGCACTTCTCTTTTTCCACAAAAATGATGATCATGGCAATCGATTTGTATGAAGATGAAGCACCTTCTAACTTTTGCAATTTTACAGTCTTTGCTCTCAACAAGCTTCGACAATTTGTGGATAGCAGAAAGGAGTTGACAGCTCAATCCTACAGGTTCTTTGTTGAACATGCATACAATCAGTTCTTTCAGCATGAAGCATTCCATCAATCTGCCCGAGCACGAACAAAGGCCAGGGAATGTGGTACAGGTGACTTCCATACATCTACAAAGCTTGATGGATATATCTGGATAGCAGGAAGCAAGAAGGTGAAGCACATTCCAGAAAAAGAAAAGGCCACTGTTGACATGGAAGATCACGATGATGATGATGATGATGATGCTGATGAAGAATTTGAGTTTTTGCCAAGGTTGCAAGTTTTTGTGAGGCCTCAGGAGGAGAAAGGTGTATGCCCTCAAGAAAGAGAGGAAACACAACCAGGAACACAACCAGAATCAGTTGTTGAATGGTGGAATCTTGAAGAACATGAACAAGATGTGTTACCTGATGCATACCCTAGCAGAACTCCTGAAGACCGACATGGACAATTCTTGCTGAGGCAACTCAAACCAGAGCACAGAAGCGTCCTGCATGAGAATACACTCACAGGTCAAAATGTCCTCAGAGGTGATGATTTGGAAGGAGGTCAACCTTTGCAGCGTGGTGACATCAGTTATTTCTCCCTAGTGTTGATGATGACGGCATTGGGAGATACTACTACATTCAAAACATTTATGGTTTTACTGGGCACCATCAATGGGTTATGAGATCTCCTATGACAAGTATCATGAGTTCAAACTGGATATTGGAAAGGTTCTCAAGGACAATGAGCACATCACACCAGACAATTTCCTTGATGTTGAGGAGCCAGATTTAGTAGATGATGATCCAGAAACTCCTCTTCCAGATCTTCAAGGACAAGGTCGTGCCGATCCTGAATACAAGAATACTATTGAAAGTTTGAACATTGAGGACAAGCATATCATTTTGGACACAGATGATGACAAATTGGTTGAGTGTACTCTCAAATGGATCAGTATGTGCAACAAGAATGCTCAGCAAAAGATCAAGGAGAGCTTTGTCAAAGAAGAGGCAAAACAGGAAGAAGAAGAGGAGATTGTTATCGAAGAAGAAGAAAAGGATACACAGGAGCCACATGTCCCATCTGGAAGCTCTTTTGAGAAAGAGGAACCAGTTCCACCTGAATGCTCCTCAGAGAAGGAGGAATCAGGGGAAAAGAAAACAGGCATTCAGAATGATGAGACAGCTCCGGAAGAAAAACCTGCACAAAGACTTTACTATGGTCAAGATATCACTGGAAACGAAGAGGATTAAGTTTTTCGAAAGTTGAAGGATTGTTTCACAGATGGTTACCATGGTGAATGGGCAGGATTTTACAATCAAGGATATCCAGCATCTTCGAAGCATCGACACATGTTTTGGCATGTAAAGTACAGGAAGACTATGTCTCCACACCAAGGTTATTGGTACCATCTTACAGATGAACAGTTGATGACTGAATACATTGCCAGACACAAAGATCAACAACCATCACAAGAACTAGATGAACCCAAAAACAACATCGAGTATGGTTGTAGTGATCCAAGAATGCATCCTCTTCATCAAAATAGATCAGAAGAAGCCTCAAAAGAAGCAGAAAGAAGAATTGATGACGATTTTGGAAATCTGACAGGAGTACTTCAATCTTGTGTTGAGGAACACAAGGTCTTGCCTTACTGTATGATCTTGCATAGCTTGGCTTACAGATATTTAGGTGGAGGCCTACAAGACCCAACATACAGAGATGATGAATTTCCATACAGATCCTCTCCACAGATGACAGTGATGTTTTGGAATTTGGGAAACAGGTGCGGAAACAGATTTGAAAAATGCCCAGTCCCAGAAAGATTTCAACCATTTATTCCACACATCGACTACAGTATTGATGAAGAACATGAAAAGTTCGATGAGAACAAGACCCAGTTCAACAATTACTTCATCAACGTCATCAAGAACTTTGGAGGACATCTTTTCATGAATTGTGAAGCTGGTTCACTATATCCTCACAGAGAAAGACTCGAAGAGGTTCAGCTTAAAACTTGCTTCAATGACTATCATGATTTGATGGTGGCAGCTCGCATAGGAAAGGATGGCTATATCAGGCAAATTGCTGGATATTGCACAGATGACAACGACACACGAGTTCGACAAGTCTCATGGGCAATCTTTGAAGTATCTTGGGGAAAGACAAAGGACCGTGATACAGATGAGATTGTTGACTTGAAATGAGCCAGGATGAAGATGACACGTGTGTGCGTTTATCACGTTGGACAGAAGTATGCACCAGAATCTCCTGGTATTGCTGGTGAGTGTTTAGCTGTTATGGCTTTTGAGTGTGCTAGATATCAAGTTGACGTCATCGCAGGTGATGGAAACAAGGCATGCTATTACACTACACCAAAATCTCCAGGTGTCCCTACGTATCAAAACAGCCTCATGCAATTCTGGATTAACAGGATTATGAGTGTTGCAACACAAGCCATGCGCAAGAACCATGAGTCAACTTGCCCTCCAATCAGGGTCAAGCACTTCATTTCTTGCAGTTATCATTTCTTGCAACGCACTTGGATGGCATTACAACAGTTTCATACACCGAAGAGCTCATGAAGAAGACAAGGGGCAAGGGTGATTGTTGTATGCTTGCAGTTGTTGAGTGGGGTCATTCACGTCTGGTGTGTGATGAGTTCCCTGAATACTTTGAAGATGAAGATCACATGAACTATGTGGGTGAATATTACTTCAAGGTAAATGAAACTTGCTTACATGGTGATCACAACAGATTTATGGTTGCTCCAAATGATCGTGATGCTCACAATCCAATTCTTGTTCACTTGGATCCTTCTGATATGTCGTGGAATGAACGACATCATTACAAACCAGCTAACATGAAGATTAAGTATGCTGACAAGAGAAAGGAAAGACAGAAGGAGAAAAAGAGAAAGGCATATGAAGATCAAGCATCAACGTATCAGGGCAACATGAGTTGGGGTGGATCCTCATCTTCTTCGTCCAGACCATGGAGACCAAGTGATTGGCGATGAGTGAGTGTATACTTCTTTAACTGAAGATAACACAGCATGAGAGGCCGTGTGCAGTTTTTCTGTGCATCAACTTGTTTTACACAAGATGGCATA
Organism: Cladocopium goreaui; assembly: GCA_947184155.2. Taxonomy (NCBI): domain Eukaryota; class Dinophyceae; order Suessiales; family Symbiodiniaceae; genus Cladocopium; species Cladocopium goreaui. Next base: position 8,031 of record CAMXCT020003746.1, read on the forward strand.
TACTCTTTTAGATAGAGAGAATGCCACAAGTGTCTGAACTTTAATTTAATGTAAATAGATACTCTTGTAAATAGAGATACTATAAGCATTTATCTCCATGAACTTTCTGCGAGCAGACCACTCCGAATGGAGCGAACTCCAAAACTTACCAACTTCGATTTTTGCCCATTGTCTGCTTGAATGAGCAACTTTGGAGATCCGCTATTTCCGTTTATTGCGTGATTTGGTCAATTGTTTTTCGTATGACCGGAATTTCTGAATCTTGCGAATCCGAACATTTCAATTCGAACTTTCACCGGTAGAGCGAGGCATTTTGCCTGTGGAGAGACCGTGCACGACGCACAATTGGTCACTACTGGAAAAATTAGCGAATCCGCTGTTCTTTTTCGGCATGTCTTTAGGACATTCGCTGCTTTCACGCGTTTTTCAAGTCGAAGCCACTGCGTAACTCCGGTTTATTTTTGCTATTTGCCATTGTGTAGAGAAGACAGGAAGATACTCTTAATACCAATTGGGTACGACAAGGCGTAGTGCTCTACCCATTGCTTTTGAATTTGTGCCTGTGTTTTTGTTTCGACCTTATACCTACAGAGGCACATGCATGAGTATTGAGCACATTTATATGCGCCCTTCAAGACGGCTCAAGAGGTATATAGAGTAACCCTGTAGACAAGCACTGACCGGCAACACGCTGAGTGTAAAAGGGTGCTGTCACTGGGGAAGACGCCTTAGCTGATCTTGAAGTAGACGCTAGGGCCCCTCTTCACCCCACCCCCCCAGTGCCTGTGTCTGCAGGACGGCAAGAAAGATGATGAATTCGCCGTGCTTGTGTATGTACAGGAACATGAACGCTATTATCCCACCCCACCCCACCCCACCGTCAGGCTCCTACCTCGCTTGTGGCGGTAAGCAAAACCAATCGCTTGTGGCAGTAAGAACTTTCAAGAATCTTACTGCCGCAAGTGATTGGCTTTGAAGAGTCTTACAAGAGTCTTACTGCCGCAAGTGATTGTTTCTTACTGCCGCAAGTGATTGAAATCTTACTGCCACAAGTGATCGAATCTTACTACCGCAATTGACGGTTGAGCCGAATGCGCAGGGATGATTTTGAACTTTTGAAATTGGATCGTTACTCCTCCTTTGAGTTCTCTGCTGAGTGTAGTTATGGCTTAGGAGGGCCGAGACTTAAGTCAGAGCACACATGCCGCTATCCAGCAATGCTTTCAAGTCTCTTTTTCCCCAAACAGTGTGGCCACACTAAAGGGGTTCTTACAGTAATTGTTAAGGCCCGGGGTTCATTCGAGGTGGTAGCCGTCGCGTCCGGCATTTTCCCTGTAAATTTCCACACAAAATGACTCTTGTGACATGTCCACGTGCATGTCGATTGCGCAGGCTCGCACAAATCGAGAAATCTTGAATCTTGCACAGACATCTTGCCAAGAGACCTCTCATAGGGAGCTTGTACCGAAATCTTGCCAAGGGACCTCTTATGCAGATCTTGTTCAGAGATCTTGCCAACAGAGTTCTCATAGAGATCTTGTACAGAGATTGCCAGGAGACCTTTTTTGGAGATCTTGTACAGAGACGCGGTGAAGAGAGCAGAGGTCTTGCATGGAGATCATTCATAGATAGCTTGAACAGAGATCTTATTTTGAGATCCTTTACGAAGATCTTCTGTGGAGATCTCCTATGGAACATTGTACAGATAGCCTTGCACAGGGATCTTGCGCACGACCTTCTAAAGAGATCTTCACAAAGGGAACTTGCAGAATTTTGCCTGGTATCTCTTCTTTTCACTACTAGGGTCGCTCTTGTCCTGCAAGCTTGCATCCACTGATGTTTTTAGGTCCTTTCTGCCTTGTTTGATTGCCAGAGGCTCATAATTCAGCAATTATTCACCAGCCTAACTTGCGATCATTTTGGCATGGGTTCCACTTTCAACCAGCATCTGTCATCAACCAGCATCTGTCATAAAAAATGGGAATGGAGTACCAAACGACCCACAACATCTACCAGTTATCTAGTTATTATCTAGTTCATTCGCAAACCAACCCGCCTTTCCCTTTAGAATTCCAAAGCCATGCTGTCGTCATTGGCATTGGAATCCATGCCGCAGGCAGGACACGTTTGTGTCATACGTCATACGGCATATACAGATACGCTAAGATATGCTAAGATCTGCTAGGATAAGTGAAGTGAACTGAATTGCCAAACATGGACCAAGTTGTGACCAATCGATTCCCCTCTCGGACACGATGAGGTTGTGGCTTCTGGTGAGCAGCTGCGCGGCAGCCTGCCTATTTCCAAGCAAGAAGACGACGAAGACGATTGGGAAGCGTCTTGACTGAGACTGATCGAAATCTCAAAAGGACTTCCAGCCTTGCGTGCCCTTTTGAGTGTGTGACAGTGTGACAGTTTGTGACACTGTGGTGGTTTCACGTGCATTGTATCGTTACTCGTTACTCGCATTACTCGCATTGTGTATGACATAAGTGTATGATTCATCTATGATATTTTCATGTCGATCTTCCCGTTTCTTCCGGATATCTTCCTTCCTTTGTCGAGGAACCTGAGGAGAAAGATGTATTAGCGCAGCTTTCTCTTGACCAGCTGCTGAAGGACGACACAGAGTCAGTGGCAACAAAGAGCACTGACATGAGTATAGTAACTGCCAGGCCAGGTAATGGATTAATGTAGGTTACAGATTAGTACAGGGCCCCCCCCCCTAACAAATTTTGGATACAGAACAGTGTGGAAAAAACAAGAGGTCGGGTACACAATAGTGTGGAATTAAGAAAAATGATAGATTTAAATTGATTTCAATTTACTTTCAATTTATTTGAAGTTACTTTCAATTGATTTGAAGTTACTTTCAATTGATTTCAATTTACTTTCAATTGATTTGAAGTTACTTTCAATTGATTTCAATTTACTTTCAATTGATTTGAAGTTACTTTCAATTGATTTCAATTTACTTTCAATTGATTTGAAGTTACTTTCAATTGATTTCAATTTACTTTCAATTGATTTGAAGTTACTTTCAACTGATTTCAATTTACTTTCAATTGATTTGAAGTTACTTTCAATTGATTTCAAGTTACTTTCAATTGATTTGAAGTTACTTTCAATTGATTTCAATTTACTTTCAATTTATTTGAAGTTACTTTCAATTGATTTCAATTTACTTTCAATTGATTTGAAGTTACTTTCAATTGATTTCAATTTACTTTCAATTGATTTGAAGTTACTTTCAATTGATTTCAATTTACTGTCAATTGACTTGAAGTTACTTTCAATTGAATTCAAGTTACTTTCAATTGATTTGATGTCACTTTCAATTGATTTCAATTTACTGTCAATTGATTTCAAATTACTTTCAATTGGTTTCAATTTACTTTCAATTGATTTGAAGTTACTTTCAATTGATTTCAATTTATTTTGAATTGATTTGAAGTTACTTTCAGTAGATTTGAAGTTACAATTGATTCCAATTTACTAAGAAAGGAAATAATTAAAAGGAAAACACTTTAGCTAGCAAAGGAAAAGGTAAAGGAAATAATTGAAAAAATCAAAAAAGCATGACCTCAGGAAAGCAGCTGGACACAATAGTGTACCCCCAAACAAACCACAGTATTGTGTATCAGGGTTGCGTACAGTTTTGTGTCCACAGGATTTTGGTTCAAGTTTTTTTCATTGTTTTTTAGTTTTTAATTGTTTTTTATTTTTATTTTTAATTATAATAATTTTTAATTTAATTATTCCCCACCTGCCAGGTGAGGGTTGTTAGATTTTATGTCAGTTGCCTGCTCCTCTCCTCGTCCTCCTCGTCCTCCTCGTCCTCCTCGTCCTCCTCGTCCTCCTGCTTAACTGCGACCCTCGACGCACAGTGTTCTCTGTCGGACCTCAACCACGACCATCCACGCTCAGTGTTCCCTGCGGACCTCAACCACGACCATCCCCGCCCAGTGTTCCCTGCCGGACCTCAACCATGACCATCCACGCCCAGTGTTCCCTGCCGGACCTCAACCGCGAGTATCCACGCCAAGTGTTCCCTGCCGGACCTCATGTAGGAAGATATGGGACAAAGAATGTGCAGAAGATATGCCAGAAAGAATGTCAGAAGATATGCCAGATAGAATGTCAGAAGATATGCCAGATAGAATGCCAAATAGAATGCCAGATAAAATGTCAGATAGAATGCCAGAAGGTATGCCAAATAGAATGCCAGATATAATGTCAGATAGAATGCCACAAAATATGCCAGATAGAATCCCAGAAGATTTGCCAGATAATATGCCAGAAGATATGCCAGATAGATCCAGATAGAATGCCAGAAAGAATGTCAGAAAGAATGTCAGAAGATATGCCAGACAGAATGTCAGAAGATATGCCAGAAAGAATGTCAGAAGATATGCCAGATAGAATGTCAGAAGATATGCCAGATAGAATGCCAGATAGAATGCCAGAAGATATGTCAGATAGAATGCCAGAAAATATGCCAGAAGATATGTCAGATAGAATGCCAGAAGATATACCAGATAGAATGCCAGAAGATTTGCCAGATAGAATGCCAGAAGATATGCCAGAAGATATGCCAGATAGAATGGCAGATAGAATGCCAGAAGATTTGTCAGAATATATGCCAGAAGATATGCCAGATAGAATGCCAGAAAATATGCCAGAAGATATGTCAGATAGAATGCCAGAAGATATGCCAGATAGAATGCCAGAAGATTTGCCAGATAGAATGCCAGAAGATATGATAGAAGATATGCCAGATAGAATGCCAAATAGAATGTCAGAAGATATGTCAGATAGAATGCCAGAAGATTTGCCAGTAAGAAAATGTATAAATGCCATGGTGGGGATCACACGCAGTAAAGTAATTTTTTATTTTCATTTTATTTTTATTTTTGTTTTTAATTATAATTATTTTTTATTTAAGTATTTTATATTTTCATTTTTAATTATTTTTTATTTTTATAATATTTTTTACTTTAATTAATTGTTTATTTTCATTTCAAACTATTTTTATTTCTAGTTTTAATTATAATAATTTTTACTTTAATTATTTTTAGTTTAACATTTTTTAATTATATCAGGATACACAATTGTGTCTTGGTCTTGTTTTTTGTTCAAACAGTTTTCATTTTTTCATGTTGTTTGAGTTTTTCCTTTTACTTTTTATTTGCCATCATTGAAATTTTCCAGATGCCTTCCACAGAAAATTACATCCAGGTACACAATAGTGTGGTTTGTTTGGGGGGTACACTATTGTGTCCAGCTGCTTTCCTGAGGTCATGATTTTTTGATTTTTTCAATCATTTCCTTTTCCTTTTCCTTTGCTAGCTAAAGTTTTTTCCTTTTAATTAATTCCTTTCTTAGTTTCTTTCAATTGAAATTCTCAGAAATGCCCAGTTTCCCAAAATATATGATGCCTTATTAAAACCCAATTTAAAAAACAACACCCAAACAATTTTTCAAGGGGGTAGTCCATGAGCAACCCTGATACACAATAGTGTGGTTTGTTTGGGGGTACACTATTGTGTCCAGCTGCTTTCCTGAGGTCATGCTTTTTTGATTTTTTCAATTATTGATGCCTTATTAAAACCCAAGTAAAAACATCACTCAACCAATTTTTCAAGGGGGTAGTTCCCTTCTTGAGGCATCTTGAGGCCATGTGGGACTGTCTTGCAGTCGGAGGAGCCAAGGGATGCGGAAGTGAAAATGAGGGTCTTGCATGGTCTTGCGCCATACAGCCCGCTTGGAATGTCCAGTCTTGCGTGAAACCAACTTGCGCCAAGCTGTATGGGTTTGCACCAACTTGTCATGATTTGTCCATTTGTTTGGTATCTCAATTCGATCCGCTCGAGTGCACATCGCCAGCAACTTGGCCCATGAGCATCGTCAGAAAGAAACAGTGATTGTTTCGTAATGCTTCACGCTACTAGCCTGATGTTGGACATGAACATTTGACATTTAAAGAACACGAGTCATTCTCCCAGGGAGGTATAAAAGTTTTATTTTGCAGCCAATTCTTGAATTTGAATTCCCCTTACCACTTCCACTACTAAAAGGGAGAACACGTGCTTGATACCATCCCCTGTTTCGTGGAGAATTCATGCAAAAAAAATGGAGTCGTGCACCAACGATTTAGAGTGAAATTTCCAGAAACCATTTAGTAGGGAATCATGATTTTTCACTGTAACCCGTTTTTCACTACAAAATGGTTACGCGAATGCATTTTGTAGTGACCCACATTGGCTTTTGATCCACCATCAAAACCGGCACAACTACCCTGCAGAATGCACGGCTCGTACTTCCCTTGTGGCTGTAAGATGCCCCAATCGCTTGTGGCAGTAAGAACGTTCATTTTTTAATGCCGCAAGTGTTTTTTTACTGCCGCAGGTGATTGCTGTTTTTGCATGGCAGGTGCAGCATTTCAAGGCCTAATCGCTCGTGGCGGTAAGATCGCGGTTTCTGTTTTCAATCGCTTGTGGCGGTAAAAAAATCTATCGCTTGTGGCGGTAAGTGGGTGTGCTTGATGCCAGGGTATATATAACCAATCGCTTGTGGCAGTAAGCTGCTTTGCAGCACTTGCGCATGCTTGTCTTCTATCCATGTGACCCCTCAATCATTTCCAAAATTACAAAACAATTTTGGAGTCTGCGGGCACAATTCTGTATCCCCACGCCAATCTGTATACCACATTATAAATGTTGTTTTTGTTTTTTTCAGAGATTTAAAGAGTCAACTTGATTCAATCTGGATGATTTTGGCACATGTCATGTGCAATCAGAGCATGGCACTGTGAAAGCGTTCACTATAGTTTACTGATGTTTACGGGCATCGAGTGGACAAACTTGTCGTCTCTTCCCGTGGATGGAAATGCTTCAACCTGCGCACAGCAATTCTCAATTTCATACACCAATTGCACGAGTCAGCTGCAGCCGCACACGTGCAGGAGATCCGAATGGCGCCAAGTGAGGCCGTGCAGCGCCTGCACTGGAACTCGTGGACGAAGATGACAACCCGATGTCCGTGCCCAGGTACCAGTTGATGTTTTCATTGTGAAGGTTTCGCAATCACCCCCACTGGTCTGATACGGATGGCACGTAGAAATTGACCACTTGATAACCACACAGAGTCTCGGAGATGTTGCATGACATCTGAACGCATGGATACACATTGTGATACACATTGTCTCTTGCAGTATCTCACCCGCCCAAATCCTTCGAAGCAAGGTCTTCGGATGAACTGACCACTTCGTTTGTCCTAGTTGCTTGGCGATGACATTCATTTGATTTGTCCTGTGCGCAAAGTCTTTTGGCATTGCCCTCCTTAGGGCCCTTGGAGCAGGATGCAGACGCATCAACAACAGATTGAGGAAAACACTAAGGTGAGCTGCTGCTTTGCTCGTGGTCACCTTGGCTGTTCAGATGCAGCCTGGGAAGGGTTGAGACACACGATCACCACACAAAAAAATCATTCAAATTCTATTTCCACAGCACTTTAGGTCCAGAACCATGAAAGAACATAGAATTAGTGCCCAGGAACCCAGAAATAGCGCCCAGGAACCCAGATTGTGATTTTGACGTTATTAGCGTCCATAACAACACTTGATTCCAGCTGCGTTTGTTTTATAGATCAATGTCCAGGTGCGCCTATACCTCCACGCGATGATGAGCAAGGACAGATGTCTGAGAGATTTCGCTTGAGTTGGTTTGTAATTTTTTGACATGAATTTGTTCTGTTCCAGGCTGCAGCTTTCGGAAGCTGGCTTCTGGGACTGTGGCAATCGCAAGAGACTGAATCAGAGGCCAGATTCAGAGACCAAGAGAGTCAAGACGTCAAGAAACCAAATTTCCACAAAGCATCACACTTTTCACAAAATATCACAAACATATAATCATATATTAAAAGTGGAAGGCATCTGGAAAATTTCAATCATGGAAAATAAAAAGTAAAAGGAAAAAGCTGTAAAAAATAAAAATAAAAAGACAAATGTTGAACAAAAAAACAAGACATTATTGTGTATCCCGGACATTATTGTGTATCCTGATATGATTTGAAAAATTGTTAAATTAAAATAATAAAAATAAAAAAATAAAGCATATTTTATAATTAAAAATTATTATAATTAAAAACAATAAAAAAAATAAATTAAAATAAAATAAAAAATAATTAAATCAAAAATTATTGTAATTAAAAACATTTTTAAAAAAAAACAATTAAAAACTAAAAACCCAAAACATGAAAAAAAATACACCAAAATCCTGTGGACACAATTGTGTACCCCTCAAACATTTCCAGGGTTACACAATAATTTTGGAGTCTCTGGACACAATTGTGTATCCCCACACTAATCAGTATCCAACATTATGCATTTTTCTTACGTTGAAAGAGATTCCAGAGCGTTTCCGGTTTCGGTGACTTGACAAGGACTCTGACGAAGATGACGGCGACGGCCTTTGCCCGACTGGTCACGGACCTGGGACCAGAGAAGATGAGAAACAAACAATCCCAACATCAAACATCCCTTACTAAACCACCGTTCAACAGGGGGATCGGATTGATTACAAATCATCCACAAATCATTTCACAAAGTGTTCACTATATCAGTGTTCTTTGATGTTCATGCCAGAACTGACGTCTGAAAGACACATTTGTCTCTGAAAAACCTGACCCTGATGCTTTGGCCATGAGGTGTTGAGGCTGAAACAGCCAGAGACATTCCAGGGCAGATTCGATGTGGGACAGGTGCAGGTGAGTTACAAGTTGTTTCATTGGACCATTGGACATGTTTCAGTGGTTTTCGCAGTGACCGTGACTGTGATGTTTTGAGGCTGTGCTTTGCTCTTGTTTTAGATACTTAACGATACCATCAACATCTATCAACTACTCAGATTTTCAGTCAGTTACAGAGTTACAGATGTTACAGTAAATATTTCTTCCGTTCATCAATCTTCTTTTTCTGTCCAGGTGCGCAGCCAGTGGCGCAGCCAGTGGCGCAGGTGATGCCAAGACATGCGCACGTGCCTGGAGCGATGCGGGCGCTACCTACGTCCATGTCCCGGGCTCGAGACCTGCACCATCCTGCACCATCCTGCTGCGTGACCTGCGTGATCTGATCAGTTTTGACGCGTCATCCCGAAGTTTGCCAGGCCAGGCTCCGGGTGGCAAGCTCGAGCTGGACAGCAAGTTGCAATGGCCCAGGTGCCTTGCCATGAATTTCCTACATTTGCCTACTTCATCCTACTTGGATGTGCATTTCAGTCTGTCAGTGGTTTATAAGTCACTCAGCAAGCGTCCAAATTTTAGTTTTTTTTTGGTTGGGCTCGCGCGCACAAAGGTCTCCATTTTATACCCAAAAATCGCGCGCGAACCCAACCAAAACAATATGTTTTTTTGCACGGAAACCCGCTGAGTAAGATAGCAAAATATATGTTGTATTATTCATTTTCTTTGGG
>CAMXCT020003746.1:22500-172500 GCA_947184155.2 Cladocopium goreaui
ACTTTGTTTGCAGTCCATTGTGATGCCTGAAGCGCCTGAAGGCCACGAAAAAGCTGGATTTGAGTGGATCAAAAGCGGCTCATGCGGTGCCGATGCTGATACTTGCTGGAAGCGCTGCCTACAGGTGAGCTTATTCCAATCAGATGGGAAGCCGAAGAGGACGAGGCCAGCATGCCCGATGCGGCCCGCATGCGTTTCAAGTTCTTGGGCAAGTGGCTGGCTCGAGCTTACATTATTAGTGGCATAGGGTATGCGCCAATGGGTCTGCATAGTCTGATCTACAAGAGTTTGCTGGCTGGTCATGCAGTTGCACCTGAGAGCGAGCCCTTCTACAGCGAGGAAGATACCATTCCTGCCGGTTCCCCAGTTTAGCAACGTGCAACAAAAACCAACACAACATGTGACACATTGTGACACCACGGAACAACATGTAACAACAACATGTAACAACAACATGTAACAACACGGAACAGATGAAAGCCGCTTTGGACTGCCATAGACCTAGCTTCAAATACACTCAGCCAAGTTGCTATAAACCTATCTACAAGGATGAAATGATGTGGGATGCTCTCTACCTGGCATGGGGCACTCTTGCTCCCGATGGTGCAAAAGCTGATGATACTGTTCCTTTTGCGCAAGCACGTGAATTCACAGAACTGCGATGTGAAGAGTCTTGGAAGCGCTTTGAACAGCCCGTGAGCTCCATGGTAGAGGGCTTTCATGAAGTCATACCCAGTGACTCTGAATTTTACAACTTGCTAAATGGAAATTCTGAGACACTTGCACACTTGATCGAAGGCAACTCGGAGGTGGATCTAGATGAGTTGTGGAAAGCAATTGAGTGGCGCGCGGGGTGGAAGGACGAGGAGAAGGAAGTGCTTCGTCAGGCGTTGGAGGAGATGCAGGAGGAGGGAAAGGACTTGCCACCTGTGAAGCGACCTTTGAACAAACTCTTACGTTTCTTTACTGGCTCTTTCAAGCAGCCTGTAGAAGGATGGAAGAACTCAAAGGTGGAGTTTCTCCTCAAGAGGACAGACAGGTGCATCCCTCTGATTGGAAAGACTTGCTTCAATGAATTGCGCATTCCTTCAGGATGCCTCGAAAGCTCTCACAAGTTGAAAGAGATGATTGCAGAGTCTGTGGTCTCAGAGGACTTTGCCATCGAGTAGTCTCCATATGTGGCCGGACGACACAGCCTACGCAGCCTGCGATGAGGCAAAGGCGACAAAAAGGCGACAAAAAGGATGCTCATTTTGAGTGTTCGTACAGCCGTGCATCCAAGTCCATCCTGGAAACCAAGTGCTTTGCAATCGGAGGATCATTGCAATAAATTGCAACTTCAGCTCGCATTCAGCACTTTCATGGCATTTCATGGCTATAGCATGGAAAATACGTAGTTAGTATATAGATGTTAGTATGTTAGTAGGTGTTAGTACGGCAGCATCTTCGTTTGATTTGCAGGTGGAACTACCGTCGTGGATCCAATGCTGCAAGGCATCTGGATGTTTCTGTTCTGTTTCTATTCTCTTTCTGTTCTGTTTCTGATGTTTCCAAAATTGTCCCCGAATTGATCAAAATGGGATTTCACCATCGCATCAGACAACTTCTCCGCCAGGCAGTGTGAAGGTCTTCGCCTCGGGTCAAGGCAGGTGGCCTGGCATAGCCTGGCATAGCCTGGCATAGTTGTGTTACGGTGTGGCAAAAGCTCAGCCAAAGCACAGCGGCATTGTCATGCATAGTCTATGTTGACATGTGAGCAAAAGCTCAGGATATCTGCAGAGTGTTGGACTTCTATAGGATCTTCATGTCATTTCTTCGTTGTCCACATTGTGTCCACATGCCAGACTTCAGCCAGGCCGGAGCTCGACTTCAGGGACTGGACCCGAGAAACCTCAGAGACCCGAGACTTTCAGGCGTGTTGTGCCCCAGTCATGCGGCTGCATAGAGTGATCAGTCTAAGTTTTGACACATGTAGGCTGCAAACATTCTGAAGCGGTTTTCGAAATCTTTCAGACACATTTGGGGCATTTTGGAACTTCCCTTCAGCTCGGGGAAGTGAAGCAGACCAATTCAGCCAGTTGCAAGAAACGACCACACACACAAGTACCATACAAATACAATCAGAATACCTTCACTCGCCCATCGAAAGATGCTTGATGATGGTCACGTTTGCTACAACGACCAACTATTTACATTTGCAGCATTTCTCCGCACATTTGTTCCAAACTGCAGATGCTCCGGGTGCATATGCACGCATTAATCCAGCGTTTGCCAAGGTTTAGCAGTTGATTGGAAGATCCATCTCTAAAAACTTCTCTGTTTTGCTGCTTTTGCTGGCTCATGAACCAGGCTGCAGCTTGAAGTAGGAACATAGAAAACAGAAAGGTCACATGCAGAGGTCGATTTGCAATTTCATTCAATGGAGTTGAATCTTGCATCAGGACAACTTGACAACTTGTCAAATATATGTAGCATTATGTGGCACTGTGGAACCACTATTTTTGTGACCAATTCAGCCACTTCTGCTGCGGACATGGATAACCATTCGTCTTCTTCGAGGAGTCGAAAAGGCAGGACTTCTTCGTCTTCTTCGAGGAGTCGAAAAGCCACGACTTCTTCGTCTTCTTCGAGGAGTCGCTCCCCGAGGGCCAAGCAGAAAGCGTTCCTGACTCGGAGCACCGCAGGATCAGCTGTTTTTGGCTTTTCTGATTCTAGAAACTTCGAGACATGTCTCCCTCGCTTCATTCTGTCACCTCTCCTTGTTGCTTTCTATGTTTTGCATTTTACAAAAAGTCTTTGCAACTGTACAATTAGGTCCTTTCAGTTTTTATTGGAATTTTCAGCATTCTGTCGAAACATGTTTCTACTGACCGAGGTCTTCCAGTGGTGCTCAAAGGTCCAGGCCATCTCCGCTACGTGGGCGGCTGTGGGGTTTTGACGTGAGCAAGTATGATGGGAATTGGAAAGGGGCGACGGTCGATTTCTTCAGGTGGCTTAGTTGCAAGACGTCACAAGACACTGGTCACATCACCAAATCATAAGTATTGAAGATCTGAACATGTATCTGAAGCCTATTTGAAATCTGTCAGCCCCAACGCTTGCAGTGAGGCGGTTGCAACGTTCTGACCCTAAAGATCCTCCGTTTGGGACCTATCATACAGTGAGGGATGAGGAGGGCCTCTACCATTCCACGCTGCAACTCACTGACAAAGCTCGAGCAGCTGCCCGTCTGAAAAAATTGCAATACAAAGGAGAAGGGGCGCGTACCAAAATAGCAGCAGAGCTATCAGCAGCTCGTGTGCTTTGGGATGATCCTCGTATAAGGGAGCAAGCCGCAAAGCTGCGGCCTGGGAAGACAGCTTTGAAGCGTAACAAAAACTATTTACAGCACAATGCCAGGCGCAAAGCGCAATGGTTGGGACGCCAGCCGGTGCATAGTGCACAAAAAAAGGAGGAAAGCAGAGGCATCCCTACCCTCTTAAAAATGGAATTGGAGGGGGGGGAGTCGTACTGAAATTTCATTTTAAAATTCCATTTTTGCAATCATGTTTTCTCAATGATCAATATTCCTCATCATTCCATGTCAATGGCAAGCAGGTGAAAATTAAATACTTGCGCTTAGCTCCTCCGCACATGTCAGACTGAAGCAGCACATGCGTAGGGATGGCATCCCTCCAAAAATTTGCGCTGCCGTGATCATACTTGCGCTTAGCTCCTCCGGAGCTAAGCGCAAGTATTTTCAAACCAGTGCCCAAGGCTTGTTAAGAAATGTTACTTTACAATTCCATTTGAGGGGTTGGATCACTATCCCAGGGTTTCCAAGCAAAAAAAAATGGAATTCGACAGGTTGGTTTTGTCCCCCCGCCCTCCCCCTCTATAGGGGTAGGGATGCAGAGGCTTTGAACGCTTTGAAGCGTAAGAAAGCCTGCGCAGAGCACAATGCCAGGCGCAAAGCGCAACGGGCGCAACGGTATGCGGCCGGTGCATAGAAAAGACGCAAAGCAGCGCAGAGCACTTTCACATTTTTTGTACTGAGCTTTGATCATGTACTTCTTTTGGCCCAGCGGTCACGTGGTTTGTTTTGACTAACTAACTGCATCGCTGTCTTGTGACTTCACCAGAAACGATGCGCCGATGCGCAGTGTTGTGAAGCAACTTAGAAAGATACCTGAACCATCCTGAACCACAGGCTTCAGATGCAATTCTTTGACGGCCGGGTGCGGCAGTGCGGTGCCCTACGTGGCAGGATGTCAGAGCTGTGAATCACAGTGAAACATGGTGAAGCTGAGACCTGACCAAGCCAACTTATACAATAATATACAATCAACTTAATCATGTGAAATCTCAAAGCAGAAGCTGGCAGAACCTGTGCGTTTTATGGCAAAAGATGTGTGTTTTATAAATGTAGAGGCTAAGAAAGATTTTCAAGTGAATTAAAAAGCAGGTCAGGTGAACACACCTGAACAGCAAACTTCACTGACTGATTGCTGAGGGGTTCACTCAACATGTTCAAATAAGCCACCAATCCGCCTTCTGCAAGGCATTTGCATGCCTTGTTGGGAAATGGTGGAAGGCATGGCTGCCTTCAACCACAAAACTGGGGGTTCGGTTTTGCACAGATTGGCAGATGGACACACACGTCACTTCTAGGCAGTGCACGATGGGAAGAGCACGTGGCAAAGACATGAGAAGACCATGGATGTAGCAACATGTTGGGCACAACGTGCTCTTGTGCCTTTCTTAGGTCAAGCCTCAAACTAGAACAAATGCTGCCATCATAGCAGATATACCCACAACATCCCACAACTTTAAGTGTTCTGGAACTAGTGCCACGGTTTGTTCCTTGGACATATGTGGGACGATTCTTGCTGCCTTGACACATTGTTCATTCGGCGCTGAATGAGGCAGCGGCTGAAAGCTGCCCTGACCATGGTTCACACGTGTCTCCTGCATGTCTTGGTGTGCAAGTTCCTGCAGAGCAGTTCCGACACTGTCCCACATCAAGAAAAAATCGCACCCAACTACCAGATTTATTTTTTCTGCAGGTGCACCCTTCACGAGACGAGACAGGACCTGCGGCTCTGGACATTTTGGTGTTTGGATGCATTCATGCATAAGCCGGATCAAGCCGGCAAGTTCACACTTTTGCCGAAAGTTGCACGTTTCTAGAGTCCGCGCCCCACGGGGAACGTCAAAGCAATTCGAAGATATCAAGAGCGTAAGAAGGAATGGGGTCGCTGAAAATTGTTGAGAAACAGGAGGTTGCATTGGGCTAGACTACTTGGGGAATGGCATGGAATGGCCAGATCAGAATCATTTTATGTCGAATCATGTCGAATCAGTGTCACAGGATCCGGCATGGGATGCATGGGGTTTCAGGTGCCATTGATCAGGTCAATCAGGTTGTATCCGGTTGGGATGGTCACGGTGCAAGGGATTTTCAGGTCATCATGGTCCTTTTTGTCGCATGTGGGCGGGACGCTCCAAATGGTGGGTGGAGGAATTACATGGAATTACTGTACAGGATCCGAACATATCCAACCCCCTTGCTACTTGGGGCCGATCATTTTCTACGTTCATCCATTTGTCATCATTTTTCTATATCTTGCAACTCCTTAAGTAAAGATCTGACACAATACAAAAAGAAACATGTCAGCGGCGTCCTCTCAATTCTGTCAGACGAACACGGACGGTTCATGACCTTTCCGATTTTGTTACATCACCTGCAGCCTGTCCATCCGATGTCCATCGTACACCCTCTTACCGCTGCTCTTGAACAATTTTGTGCGAGTAAAGTCGGCATTTCTCCAACTTGTGGCACGCGTTTTGATACTGTCGTTCTTTCTTGACATGGTTTGACTCGGTCAGCTGAAAGGCCGTGTTCAATTACAATAGACATAAAGTATCATAATTCAAAATGTGGTGTTTCGGATTAGAATGGGTTTGTATCTAGATGTGATTAGGTTGTTCTGCAAGTTGTGAATTCACTCAGGTTTTGCCTGGCCATTGATTTCTGCCTTTGGAAGTTCACATTGTCACCCCAGGATGTGAAGAATTGGTGCGCCACTTATTTTGCACCACCACAGAGCCAAAGTGAAAAATATCAAAAAATCTGCAAGCCTGAGGGCCATGAGGGAAGGGTGGAAGTGCTCGCAGCAAGGCCAGCTTATCTCCTGACGTTGCTCAAAGGTTTTGACTCGGACATTTCTCATCAGGCGAGCATCAGACGGGAGTGTGCTGTGGTATGCTGCAGTGATTTCTTCTCATTTTGCAGTGCATATATTACATTATATTACATAATATTTCATCAGAGCAATACCTGGACCTTCAAACGCACCTGAAATTTGTGTGCAATTTGGATTTGTAAGTGATATAAATACAAAAAAAGGATAAACACAGGTACCAGTAGTACCGCGTTGGAGGAGAAGCAATTGAGTGGCGCGCGCGGTGGAAGGACGAGGAGAAGGAAGTGCTTCGTCAGGCGTTGGAGGAGATGCAGGAGGAGGGAAAGGACTTGCCACCTGTGAAGCGACCTTTGAACAAACTCTTACGTTTCTTTACTGGCTCTTTCAAGCAGCCTGTAGAAGGATGGAAGAACTCAAAGGTGGAGTTTCTCCTCAGGACAGACAGGTGCATCCCTCTGATTGGAAAGACTTGCTTCAATGAATTGCGCATTCCTTCAGGCCTCGAAAGCTCTCACAAGTTGAAAGAGATTGCAGAGTCCGTGGTCTCAGAGGATTTTGCCATCGAGTAGTCTCCATATGTGGCCGGACGACACAGCCTACGCAGCCTGCGATGAGGCAAAGGCGACAAAAAGGATGCTCATTTTGAGTGTTCGTACAGCCGCGCATCCAAGTCCATCCTGGAAACCAAGTGCTTTGCAATCGGAGGATCATTGCAATAAATTGCAACTTCAGCTCGTGTTCAGCACTTTCATGGCATTTCATGGCTATAGCATAGAAAATACGTAGTTAGTAGGTGTTAGTACGGCAGCACCTTCGTTTGATTTGCAGGTGGAACTACCGTCGTGGATCCAATGCTGCAAGGCATCTGGATGTTTCTGTTCTGTTTCTATTCTCTTTCTGTTCTGTTTCTGTTTCCAAAATTGTCCCGAATTGATCAAAATGGGATTTCACCATCGCATCAGACAACTTCTCCGCCAGGCAGTGTGAAGGTCTTCGCCTCGGGTCAAGGCAGGTGGCCTGGCATAGCCTGGCATAGTTGTGTTACGGCGTGGCAAAAGCTCAGCAAAAGCACAGCGGCACAGTCATGCATAGTCTATGTTGACATGTCAAAAGCTCAGGATATCTGCAGAGTGTTGGACTTCTATAGGATCTTCATGTCATTTCTTCATTTCTTTCGTTGTCCACATTGTGTCCACATGCCAGACTTCAGCCAGGCCGGAGCTCGACTTCAGGGACTGGACCCGAGAAACCTCAGAGACCCGAGACTTTCAGGCGTGTTGTGGCCGAGTCATACGGATGCGTAGAGTGATCAGTCTAAGTTTTGACACATGTAAGGATGCACACATTCTGAAGCGGTTTTCGAAATCTTTCAGACACATTGGGGCATTTTGGAACTTCCCTTCAGCTCGGGGAAGTGAAGCAGATCAATTCAGCCAGTTGCAAGAAACGACCACACATACAAGTACCATACAAATACGATCAGAATACCTTCACTCGCCCATCGAAAGATGCTTGATGATGGTCACGTTTGCTACAACGACCAACTATTTACATTTACAGCATTTCTCCGCACATTTGTTCCAAACTGCAGATGCTCCGGGTGCATATGCACGCATTAATCCAGCGTTTGCCAAGGTTTAGCAGTTGATTGGAAGATCCATCTCTAAAAACTTCTCTGTTTTGCTGCTTTTGCTGGCTCATGAACCAGGCTGCAGCTTGAAGTAGGAACATAGAAAACAGAAAGGTCACATGCAGAGGTCGATTTGCAATTTCATTCAATGGAGTTGAATCTTGCATCAGGACAACTTGACAACTTGTCAAATATATGTGGCATTATGTGGCACTGTGGCAGCAATATTTTTGTGACTTATTCATCCACTTCTGCTGCGGACATGGATTATTCGTCTTCTTCGAGGAGTCGAAAATCCAGGACTTCTTCGTCTTCTTCCAGGAGTCGAAAAGCCAGGACTTCTTCGTCTTCTTCGAGGAGTCGCTCCCCGAGGGCCAAGCAGAAAGCGTTCCTGACTCGGAGCACCGCAGGATCAGCTGTTTTTGGCTTTTCTGATTCTAGAAACTTCGAGACATGTCTCCCTCGCTTCATTCTGTCACCTCTCCTTGTCGTTTTCTATGTTTTGCATTTTACAAAAAGTCTTTGCAACTGTACAATTAGGTCCTTTCAGTTTTGTTGGAATTTTCAGCATTCTGTCGAAACATGTTTCTACTGACCGAGGTCTTCCAGTGGTGCCCAAAGGTCCAGGCCATCTCCGCTACGTGGGCGGCTGTGGGGTTTTGACGTGAACAAGTATGATGGAAATTGGAAAGGGGCGACGGTCGATTTCTTCAGGTGGCTTAGTTGCAAGACGTCACAACACACTGGTCACATCACCAAATCATAAGTATTGAAGATCTGAACATGTATCTGAAGCCTATTTGAAATCTGTCAGCCCCAACGCTTGCAGTGAGGCGGTTGCAACGTTCTGACCCTAAAGATCCTCCGTTTGGGACCTATCATACAGTGAGGGATGAGGATGGCCTCTATCATTCCACGCTGCAACTCACTGACAAAGCTCGAGCAGCTGCCCGTCTGAAAAAATTGCAATACAAAGGAGAAGGGGCGCGTACCATAAAAGCAGCAGAGCTATCAGCAGCTCGTGTGCTTTGGGATGATCCCTGTATAAGGGAGCAAGCCGCAAAGCTGCGGCCTGGGAAGACAGCTTTGAAGCATAACAAAAACTATTTACAGCACAATGCCAGGCGCAAAGCGCTATGGTTGGGACGCCAGCCGGTGCATAGTGCACAAAAAAAGGAGGAAAGAGGTTAGCGTAAGAAAGCCTGCGCAGAGCACAATGCCAGGCGCAAAGCGCAACAGGCGCAACGGTATGGGGCCGGTGCATAGAAAAGACGCAAAGCAGCGCAGAGCACTTTCACATTTTTGGTACCGAGCTTTGATCATGTACTTCTTTTGGCCCAGCGGTCACGTGGTTTGTTTTGACTAACTGCATCGCTGTCTTGTGACTTCACCAGAAACGATGCGCCGATGCGCAGTGTTGTGAAGCAACTTACAAAGATACCTGAACCATCCTGAACCACAGGCTCAATTCTTTGACGGCCAGGTGCGGCAGTGCGGTGCCCTACGTGGCAGGATGTCAGAGCTGTGAATCACAGTGAAACATGGTGAAACTGCGACCTGATCAAGCCAACTTGTACAATCATATACAATCAACTTAATCATGTGAAATCTCAAAGCAGAAGCTGGCAGAACCTGTGCGTTTTCTGGCAAAAGATGTGTGTTTTATAAATGTAGAGGCTAAGAAAGATTTTCAAGTGAATTAAAAAGCAGGTCAGGTGAACAAACCTGAACAGCAAACTTCACTGACTGATTGCTGAGGGGTTCACTCAACATGTTCAAATAAGCCACCAATCCGCCTTCTGCAAGGCATTTGCATGCCTTGTTGGGAAATGGTGGAAGGCATGGCTGCCTTCAACCACAAAACTGGGGGTTCGGTTTTGCACAGATTGGCAGATGGACACACACGTCACTTCTAGGCAGTGCACGATGGGAAGAGCACGTGGCAAAGACATAAGAAGACCATGGATGTAGCAACATGTTGGGCACAGCGTGCTCTTGTGCCTTTCTTAGGTCAAGACTCAAACTAGAACAAATGCTGCCATCATAGCAGATATACCCACAACTTTAAGTGTTCTGGAACTAGTGCCACGGTTTGTTCCTTGGACATATGTGGGACGATTCTTGCTGCCTTGACACATTGTTCATTCGGCGCTGAATGAGGCAGCGGCTGAAAGCTGCCCTGACCATGGTTCACACGTGTCTCCTGCATGTCTTGGTGTGCAAGTTCCTGCAGAGCAGTTCCGACACTGTCCCACATCAAGAAAAAATCGCACCCAACTACCAGATTTATTTTTTCTGCAGGTGCACCCTTCACGAGACGAGACAGGACCTGCGGCTCTGGACATTTTGGTGTTTGGATGCATTCATGCATAAGCCGGATCAAGCCGGCAAGTTCACACTTTTGCCGAAAGTTGCACGTTTCTAGAGTCCGCGCCCCACGGGGAACGTCAAAGCAATTCGAAGATATCAAGAGCGTAAGAAGGAATGGGGTCGCTGAAAATTGTTGAGAAACAGGAGGTTGCATTGGGCTAGACTACTTGGGGAATGGCATGGAATGGCCAGATCAGAATCATTTTATGTCGAATCATGTCGAATCAGTGTCACAGGATCCGGCATGGGATGCATGGGGTTTCAGGTGCCATTGATCAGGTCAATCAGGTTGTATCCGGTTGGGATGGTCACGGTGCAAGGGATTTTCAGGTCATCATGGTCCTTTTTGTCGCATGTGGGCGGGACGCTCCAAATGGTGGGTGGAGGAATTACATGGAATTACTGTACAGGATCCGAACATATCCAACCCCCTTGCTACTTGGGGCCGATCATTTTCTACGTTCATCCATTTGTCATCATTTTTCTATATCTTGCAACTCCTTAAGTAAAGATCTGACACAATACAAAAAGAAACATGTCAGCGGCGTCCTCTCAATTCTGTCAGGCGAACACGGACGGTTCATGACCTTTCCGATTTTGTTACATCACCTGCAGCCTGTCCATCCGATGTCCATCGTACACCCTCTTACCGCTGCTCTTGAACAATTTTGTGCGAGTAAAGTCGGCATTTCTCCAACTTGTGGCACGCGTTTTGATACTGTCGTTCTTTCTTGACATGGTTTGACTCGGTCAGCTGAAAGGCCGTGTTCAATTACAATAGACATAAAGTATCATAATTCAAAATGTGGTGTTTCGGATTAGAATGGGTTTGTATCTAGATGTGATTAGGTTGTTCTGCAAGTTGTGAATTCACTCAGGTTTTGCCTGGCCATTGATTTCTGCCTTTGGAAGTTCACATTGTCACCCCAGGATGTGAAGAATTGGTGCGCCACTTATTTTGCACCACCACAGAGCCAAAGTGAAAAATATCAAAAAATCTGCAAGCCTGAGGGCCATGAGGGAAGGGTGGAAGTGCTCGCAGCAAGGCCAGCTTATCTCCTGACGTTGCTCAAAGGTTTTGACTCGGACATTTCTCATCAGGCGAGCATCAGACGGGAGTGTGCTGTGGTATGCTGCAGTGATTTCTTCTCATTTTGCAGTGCATATATTACATTATATTACATAATATTTCATCAGAGCAATACCTGGACCTTCAAACGCACCTGAAATTTGTGTGCAATTTGGATTTGTAAGTGATATAAATACAAAAAAAGGATAAACACAGGTACCAGTAGTACCGCGTTGGAGGAGAAGCAATTGAGTGGCGCGCGCGGTGGAAGGACGAGGAGAAGGAAGTGCTTCGTCAGGCGTTGGAGGAGATGCAGGAGGAGGGAAAGGACTTGCCACCTGTGAAGCGACCTTTGAACAAACTCTTACGTTTCTTTACTGGCTCTTTCAAGCAGCCTGTAGAAGGATGGAAGAACTCAAAGGTGGAGTTTCTCCTCAAGAGGACAGACAGGTGCCCTCTGATTGGAAAGACTTGCTTCAATGAATTGCGCATTCCTTCAGATTCCTTCAGGATGCCTCGAAAGCTCTCACAAGTTGAAAGAGATGATTGCAGAGTCCGTGGTCTCAGAGGATTTTGCCATCGAGTAGTCTCCATATGTGGCCGGACGACACAGCCTACGCAGCCTGCGATGAGGCAAAGGCGACAAAAAGGATGCTCATTTTGAGTGTTCGTACAGCCGCGCATCCAAGTCCATCCTGGAAACCAAGTGCTTTGCAATCGGAGGATCATTGCAATAAATTGCAACTTCAGCTCGTGTTCAGCACTTTCATGGCATTTCATGGCTATAGCATAGAAAATACGTAGTTAGTAGGTGTTAGTACGGCAGCACCTTCGTTTGATTTGCAGGTGGAACTACCGTCGTGGATCCAATGCTGCAAGGCATCTGGATGTTTCTGTTCTGTTTCTATTCTCTTTCTGTTCTGTTTCTGTTTCCAAAATTGTCCCGAATTGATCAAAATGGGATTTCACCATCGCATCAGACAACTTCTCCGCCAGGCAGTGTGAAGGTCTTCGCCTCGGGTCAAGGCAGGTGGCCTGGCATAGCCTGGCATAGCCTGGCATAGTTGTGTTACGGCGTGGCAAAAGCTCAGCAAAAGCACAGCGGCACAGTCATGCATAGTCTATGTTGACATGTCAAAAGCTCAGGATATCTGCAGAGTGTTGGACTTCTATAGGATCTTCATGTCATTTCTTCATTTCTTTCGTTGTCCACATTGTGTCCACATGCCAGACTTCAGCCAGGCCGGAGCTCGACTTCAGGGACTGGACCCGAGAAACCTCAGAGACCCGAGACTTTCAGGCGTGTTGTGCCCCAGTCATGCGGCTGCATAGAGTGATCAGTCTAAGTTTTGACACATGTAGGCTGCAAACATTCTGAAGCGGTTTTCGAAATCTTTCAGACACATTTGGGGCATTTTGGAACTTCCCTTCAGCTCGGGGAAGTGAAGCAGACCAATTCAGCCAGTTGCAAGAAACGACCACACACACAAGTACCATACAAATACAATCAGAATACCTTCACTCGCCCATCGAAAGATGCTTGATGATGGTCACGTTTGCTACAACGACCAACTATTTACATTTGCAGCATTTCTCCGCACATTTGTTCCAAACTGCAGATGCTCCGGGTGCATATGCACGCATTAATCCAGCGTTTGCCAAGGTTTAGCAGTTGATTGGAAGATCCATCTCTAAAAACTTCTCTGTTTTGCTGCTTTTGCTGGCTCATGAACCAGGCTGCAGCTTGAAGTAGGAACATAGAAAACAGAAAGGTCACATGCAGAGGTCGATTTGCAATTTCATTCAATGGAGTTGAATCTTGCATCAGGACAACTTGACAACTTGTCAAATATATGTGGCATTATGTGGCACTGTGGCACCAATATTTTTGTGAAAAAATCATCCACTTGTGCTGCGGAAATGGATTCTTCGTCTTCTTCGAGGAGTCGAAAAGCCAGGAGGACTTCTTCGTCTTCTTCGAGGAGTCAAAAAGCCAGGACTTCTTCGTCTTCTTCGAGGAGTCGCTCCCCGAGGGCCAAGCAGAAAGCGTTCCTGACTCGGAGCACCGCAGGATCAGCTGTTTTTGGCTTTTCTGATTCTAGAAACTTCGAGACATGTCTCCCTCGCTTCATTCTGTCACCTCTCCTTGTCGTTTTCTATGTTTTGCATTTTACAAAAAGTCTTTGCAACTGTACAATTAGGTCCTTTCAGTTTTATTGGAATTTTCAGCATTCTGTCGAAACATGTTTCTACTGACCGAGGTCTTCCAGTGGTGCTCAAAGGTCCAGGCCATCTCCGCTGCGTGGGCGGCTGTGGGGTTTTGACGTGAGCAAGTATGATGGGAATTGGAAAGGGGCGACGGTCGATTTCTTCAGGTGGCTTAGTTGCAAGACGTCACAAGACACTGGTCACATCACCAAATCATAAGTATTGAAGATCTGAACATGTATCTGAAGCCTATTTGAAATCTGTCAGCCCCAACGCTTGCAGTGAGGCGGTTGCAACGTTCGGACCCTAAAGATCCTCCGTTTGGGACCTATCATACAGTGAGGGATGAGGAGGGCCTCTACCATTCCACGCTGCAACTCACTGACAAAGCTCGAGCAGCTGCCCGTCTGAAAAAATTGCAATACAAAGGAGAAGGGGCGCGTACCAAAATAGCAGCAGAGCTATCAGCAGCTCGTGTGCTTTGGGATGATCCTCGTATAAGGGAGCAAGCCGCAAAGCTGCGGCCTGGGAAGACAGCTTTGAAGCATAACAAAAACTATTTACAGCACAATGCCAGGCGCAAAGCGCAATGGTTGGGACGCCAGCCGGTGCATAGTGCACAAAAAAAGGCTGAAGCGTAAGAAAGCCTGCGCGCAACGGGCGCAACGGTATGCGGCCTGTGCATAGAAAAGACGCAAAGCAGCGCAGAGCACTTTCACATTTTTTGTACCGAGCTTTGATCATGTACTTCTTTTGGCCCAGCGGTCACGTGGTTTGTTTTGACTAACTGCATCGCTGTCTTGTGACTTCACCAGAAACGATGCGCCGATGCGCAGTGTTGTGAAGCAACTTAGAAAGATACCTGAACCATCCTGAACCACAGGCTTCAGATGCAATTCTTTGACGGCCGGGTGCGGCAGTGCGGTGCCCTACGTGGCAGGATGTCAGAGCTGTGAATCACAGTGAAACATGGTGAAACTGCGACCTGATCAAGCCAACTTATACAATCATATACAATCAACTTAATCATGTGAAATCTCAAAGCAGAAGCTGGCAGAACCTGTGCGTTTTCTGGCAAAAGATGTGTGTCTTATAAATGTAGAGGCTGAGAAAGATTTTCAAGTAAATTAAATAGCAGGTCAGGTGAACAAACCTGAACAGCAAACTTCACTGACTGATTGCTGAGGGGTTCACTCAACATGTTCAAATAAGCCACCAATCCGCCTTCTGCAAGGCATTTGCATGCCTTGTTGGGAAATGGTGGAAGGCATGGCTGCCTTCAACCACAAAACTGGGGGTTCGGTTTTGCACAGATTGGCAGACGGACACACACGTCACTTCTAGGCAGTGCACGATGGGAAGAGAACGTGGCAAAGACATAAGAAGACCATGGATGTAGCAACATATTGGGCACAACGTGCTCTTGTGGCAGTTTTTCTTTGGTCAAGACTCAAACTAGAACAAATGCTGCCATCATAGCAGATATATCATAACTTTAAGTGTTCTGGAACTAGTGCCACGGTTTGTTCCTTGGACATATGTGGGACGATTCTTGCTGCCTTGACACATTGTTCATTCGGCGCTGAATGAGGCAGTGGCTGAAAGCTGCCCTGACCATGGTTCACACGTGTCTCCTGCATGTCTTGGTGTGCAAGTTCCTGACCAGCAGTTCCGACGCTGTCCCACATCAAGAAAAAATCGCACCCGGCGTAACACTTTGGTAACGCTTTGGTTGATCCGACGTAGCTACAGAAAAAGAACTACCAGATTTATTTTTTCTGCAGGTGCACCCTTCACGAGACGAGACAGGACCTGCGGCTCTGGACATTTTGGTGTTTGGATTTGGATGCGTTCATGCACAAGCCGGATCAAGCCGGCAAGTTCACACTTTTGCCGAAAGTTGCGCGTTTCTAGAGTCCGCGCCCCACGGTTTGGAAATGTTTCTCACACCAGTTCCCCTAGTTGGTGGTTGCGGTCTCGACCAATGCTCTTTCGACTTTCTGGCCAATTTCCAAACCACTCTGTATGCGCTTTAATCTATGCTTTGTTTTCTCTCGCTGTTGCGGCCTTCGTAAAGATAAGATAATGCTGAATTGTCCTGGTTTTGGCGCACTTTTGCTGGTCAATAGAGCCGATTTACGGCAAAATCTAAACCCGAATCGATCCAAGCTGATCCCATTCGTATTGGGGCGGGGTGTTCAGTCTGTCAATGAAAAGAAGGGAACGTCAAAGCAATTCAAAGATATCAAAAGCATAAGAAGGAATGGGGTCGCTGAAAATTGTTGAGAAACAGGAGGCTGCGTTGGGCTAGACTACTTGGGGAATGGCATGGAATGGCCAGATCAGAATCATTTTATGTCGAATCATATCGAATCAGTGTCACAGGATCCGGCATGGGGATGCATGGGGTATCAGGTTCCATTAATCAGGTCAATCAGGTCGTATCCGGTTGGGATGGTCACGGTGCAAGGGATGTTATCATGGTCCTTTTTGTCGCATGTGGGACGCTCCAAATGGTGGGTGGAGGAATTACTGTACAGGATCCAAACATATCCAACCCCCTTGCTACTTGGGGCCAATCATTTTCTACGTTCATCCATTTTTCATCATCCGGATTAGAATGGATTAGATGTATCTAGATGTGATTAGGTTGTTCTGCAAGTTGTGAATTCACTCAGGTTTTGCCTGGCCGTTGATTTCTGCCTTTGGAAGTTCACATTGTCTCCCCAGGAGTGAAGAGTTGGTGCGCCACTTATTTTGCACCACCACGGAGCCAAAACGAAAAATATCGAACAAATTGCAAGCCTGTGAGAGCCATGACGGAAGGGTAGAAGCGCTCGGCAAGGCCAGCTTATCTCATGACGTTGCTGAAAGGGTTTGAGTCAAACCCTTTGAGCAACGTCAGTAGACAACATTGACTCGGACATGTCTCATCAGGCGAGCATCAGACGGAAGTGCGCTGTGGTATGCTGCAGTGATTTCTCTTCAACTTGCAGTGCATATATTACATCATACTTTTCAGATCAATGTATATATATTTTATTTATACTATATCATGTTATATATATATATATGTTGCCATGTATGTTATATTATATATATATTATGTACTATCTCAGTTTTATCATTTGTATATTGTGTTAGGTAATATTATATCTTTATATCTCTATATATATATTATATGTTTAATATGATATATGTTATTTACGATATATATTATATTACAATATATTATTTTGCATAATTTATTATATATCAAATGCTATATTTTTTGTATTATGATTTATTTACATATTGAAATTATATAATTTAAACTATAAATTATGGTGTATATATAATGTATGTAGTAAATGTTTAAATCAATTTATATATATATATACATAGGTATACAATGCTGATATAAGGGAATAATAGTAATAATGATAATGATGAAAATGATAATATACAATGATGATAATAGTAATAATAAACATAATAATATTATATATATATGGTTGGAATATAACGGAAAATGGGATAGTTATCAATTATGGTTGATGATTTGCCTATGGGGCTATACGATCAAACATTGGAATGTTTGCCATGCCAAAAAAACATGAACCAACCTTTAGGGATCTAATGGGATATACAACCAAAAAACTGTTTTGTGTCTCCTAGATCCGCCAAGGTTAAACATTGATTGGGGCAAATGAAGATAAACACTGGAGTTGGATCATGCTGGATCATTTGGAGATTGTGAAGTCATTTGCGGTAGCCAAACCCAAAGTCCTGAAAAACAGAAGTGGCAGAGTCAGTGGAAGATTGAAACCAGGCACTCCGAAATCACACAACTTGATCATTTGATTTCCCAACTGTGCTTTATACATGGGGGTGCCTCCTCGACTGAGGGTACTCCGAACCCATGTTTTTTTCAATTTCATTTTTAATCGTCCAATGACTTGCATGATTTGGGGTGTTAGTTCATCCATAATACCATGGTATTTTAATTACTTACATGTCCATGAAATCCATCGCACGTCAGGAGAGGCCACCCAGCACGGCAGACATTAGACCAATGGATGTGGACGGGAACTCAGCACAGCAGCATTTGGTCTGCGGACAATGTGCTTTGATATGGATCAGCTCATTGGAAATTTCCGAAATGTTAAATGACAAACCAATCTGCTGAGACTTCAGGGAGGTGACTTGAGGTTTGACCCATGCTAAAGTATGCTGAAGCGCATGGCATTGTTTGTTGCATCCAGTTTCTGCTGTGCGACTGCTACTGCTACTGCTGGCTTGGCACTTGGTGCTACTTGGCTTCCGAGAATTGTCAACAAGAACAGGCGTCTCAACCGTCAGGTCAGTCAATTGACACTGCTGCATTCAAAGCAGCAGACATACTATACTATGCCATACTATACTGTACTATACAATACTATACTAATACTATACCAATACTATACAAATATTATACAAATACTATACCAATACTAATGCTTTACACTATACTATACACTATGCTATACACTATACTATGCACTATTTTTTTACACTAGACTACACTACACTACACTATACTATACCTATACGATACTATACCTATAAATATAGCTATAACTATTACTATACTATCATTATTACTATACTATAACTATAACTATAACCATAACTATAACTATAACCATAACCATAACCATAACTATTACTATACTATACTTTACTTTACTATAGTATACTATACTATATTATCCTATCCTATCCGATTATCCTATGCTATCCTATGCTATCCTATACTATACTATATACTATACTATACTATATACTATATACTATATACCATACTATACTATAGATTTGGGTATATATTTATATACATAGTAATATATGCATATATATATATATACACAATACACAAATAGTTATTCAAAGGAAGTTTAGGGGGAGAAACTTCCGTGTTACGGACTTTTAGAATGTCAGGGAAAGAGTTAGTCAAAGAAAGAGATAGTCAGGGAAAGAGTTAGTCAAAGAAAGAGTTAGCAAAGAAACAGTTAGTCAGGGAAAGAGTTAGTCAAAGAAAGAGTTAATGATGGAAAGAGTTAGTCAAAGAAAGAGTTAGCAAAGAAATAGTTAGTCAGGGAAAGAGTTAGTCAAAGAAAGAGTTAGTCAGGGAAAGAGTTAGTCAAAGAAAGAGATAGTGAGGGAAAGAGTTAGTCAAAGAAAGAGTTAGCAAAGAAAGAGTTAGCAAAGAAAGAGTTAGTCAGGGAAAGAGTTAGTGAGGGAAAGAGTTAGTCAAAGAAAGAGTTAGTGAGGGAAAGAGTTAGTCAAAGAAAGAGTTAGCAAAGAAACAGTTAGTCAGGGAAAGAGTTAGTCAAAGAAAGAGTTAGTGAGGGAAAGAGTTAGTCAAAGAAAGAGTTAGTCAAAGAAGAGTTAGTCAAAGAAAGAGTTAGTGAGGGAAACAGTTAGTCAGGGAAAGAGTTAGTCAAAGAAAGAGTTAGTGAGGGAAAGAGTTAGTCAAAGAAAGAGTTAGTGAGGGAAAGAGTCAGTCAAAGAAAGCGTTAGTGAGGGAAAGAGTTAGTCAAAGAAAGAGTTAGTCAGGATATATGAGGTAGTCAAAGAAAGAGTTAGCAAAGAAACAAGTTAGTCAAAGAAAGAGTTAGTGAGGAAAAGAGTTAGTCACAGAAAGAGTTAGCAAAGAAATTGTTCCCTCACTGTAAATGGGATTGCAAGTGGTGCTGGTGGAGGAGTTGCCGATGCAGTTTTGGAGGAAGTCTCGCACGAAATGCGTTTTTGACAGATAGCAGATGCATGAAACCCTATGTTTTTCCATTCAAAGTCCGTCCCCGAACCTCGATGATCTACCTCTGCGGTGCGACGGTTGCGAGACGGTCGGTCTCGTGTGTGGTCGGATCGGTCTCGGATCATTCTCGGATCGGTCTCGGATCGGTTCCGCATTGTAAATGGGGTTTCAACTGTGTTTCGTCCATGTGCGGTCGACAGAATTCCTTTGTGATTTGCAACTGTAGGATCGTTCCCTCACTGCAAATGGGATTGCAAGTGGTGCTGGTGGAGGAGTTGCCGATGGAGTTTTGGAGGAAGTCTCGCACGAAATGCGTTTTTGAGAGATAGCAGATGCACGAAACCCTGTGTTTTTCCAGACAAAGTCCGTCCCCGAACCTCCATGATCTACCTCTGCGGTGCGACGGTTGCGAGACGGTCTCGTGTGTGGTCGGATCATTCTCGGACCATGGTCGGATCATTCTCGGACCATGGTCGGATCGGTTCCGCATTGTAAATGGGGTTTCAAGTGTTTTTCGTGCATGCGCGGTCGACAGAATTCCATTGTGGTTTGCAACTGTAGGATCGTTCCCGCAATGTAAATGGGATTGCAAGTGGTGCTGGTGGAGGAGTTGCCGATGGAGTTTTGGAGGAAGTCTCGCACGAAATGCGTTTTTGAGAGATAGCAGATGCACGAAACCCTATGTTTTTCCATACAAAGTCCGTCCCCGAACCTCGATGATCTACCTCTGTGGTGCGACGGTTGCGAGACGGTCTCGTGTGTGGTCGGATCGGTCTCGGATCATTCTCGGATCGGTCTCGGATCGGTTCCGCATTGTAAATGGGGTTTCAACTGTGTTTTGTCCATGTGCGGTCGACAAAATTCCATTGTGATTTGCAACTGTAGGATCGTTCCCTCACTGTAAATGGGATTGCAAGTGGTGCTGGTGGAGGAGTTGCCGATGGAATTCCATTGTGATTTGCAACTCTAGGATCGTTCCCTCACTGTAAATGGGATTGTATGTGGTGCTGGTGGAGGAGTTGCCGATGGAGTTTTGAAGGAAGACTCGCACGAAATGTGTTTTTGAGAGATAGCAGATGCACGAAACCCTATGTTTTTCCATACAAAGTGCGTCCCTGAACGTCGATGATCTACCTCTGCGGTGCGACGGGTGCGAGACGGTCTCGTGTGTGGTCGGATCATTCTCGGATCATTCTCGGATCATTCTCGGATCGGTCTCGGATCGGTTCCGCATTGGAAATGGGGTTTCACCTGTGTTTCGTGCATTTGCGGTCGACAGAATTCCATTGTGATTTGCAACTGTAGGATCGTTCCCGCAATGTAAATGGGATTGCAAATGGTGCTGGTGGATGAGTTGCCGATGGAGTTTTGAAGGAAGTCTCGCACGAAATGCGTTTTTGAGAGATAGCAGATGCACGAAACCCTATGTTTTTCGATACAAAGTGCGTCCCCGAACGTCGATGATCTACCTTTGCGGTGCGACGGGTGCGAGACGGTCTCGTGTGTGGTCGGATCATTCTCGGATCGGTCTCCGATCGGTTCCGCATTGTAAATGGGGTTTCAACTGTGTTTGCGCGTAGTTCTATTGTGTTTTGCAACTTGGTCTCTGCAGATCGCCTTGTAATTAATGGCTGCGTCAAGGTTGCTTCTTGCCACGGCTGCATGCGTAATACTATTGTCTTTTCCAGCTGGATCTCGTAAATCGTATTGGAGTGGCTGCATGAAGGCTGCGACAGTGATTTGTCAGCAGATTTTCTCCATTTTGGCGCCAGTGATTTTCTTTCTAAAAATCCTTTTAAAAAGTGCTTCAAAATCGTCTTTTTTTCGCTCTGGCGTCGAGATCCGGTTTTGGAGCTGCAATTTCCGACCCAGTTGCGCGTATTTCTATTGTGCTTCGCAACTCAGTCTCTGCAGATCGCATAGTAATGGCTGCGTCAAGGTTGCTTCTTGCCACGGCTGCATGCGCAATACTATTGTCTTTTGCAGCTGGACTTCGTAAATCGTATTGGAGTGGGTGCATCAAGGGTTCGACAGTGATTTGTCAGCAGATTTTCTCCATTTTGGCGCTAGTAATTTTCCTTTTAAAAATCCTTTTAAAAAGTGCTTCAAAATCGTCTTTTTTCCGCTTTGGCGTCGAGATCCGGTTTTGAAGCTGCAATTTCCGACCCAGTTGCGCGTAGTTCTATTGTGTTTTGCAACTCAGTCTTTGCAGATCGCATTGTAATGGCTGCGTCAAGGTTGCTTGGTGCCGCGGCTACATGCGTAATACCATTGTCTTTTCCAGCTGGATCTCGTAAATCGTATTGGAGTGGCTGCATGAAGGCTGCGACAGTGATTTGTCAGCAGATTTTCTCCATTTTGGCGCCAGTGATTTTCTTTCTAAAAATCCTTTTAAAAAGTGCTTCAAAATCGTCTTTTTTCGCTCTGGCGTCGAGATCCGGTTTTGGAGCTGCAATTTCCGACCCAGTTGTGCGTAGTTCTATTTTGCTTTGCAACTCAGTCTCTGCAGATCGCATTGTAATGGCTGCGTCAAGGTTGCTTCGTGCTGTGGCTGCATGCGTAATACCATTGTCTTTTCCAGCTGGATCTCGTAAATCGTATTGGAGTGGCTGCATGAAGGCTGCGACAGTGATTTGTCAGCAGATTTTCTCCATTTTGGCGCCAGTGATTTTCTTTCTAAAAATCCTTTTAAAAAGTGCTTCAAAATCGTCTTTTTTTTCGCTTTGGCGTCGAGGTCCGGTTTTGGAGCTGCAATTTCCGACCCAGTTGCGCGTATTTCTATTGTGTTTCGCAACTCAGTCTCTGCAGATCGCATTGTGATGGCTGCGTCAAGGTTGCTTGGTGCCGCGGCTGCATGCGCAATACTATTGTCTTTTGCAGCTGGACTTCGTAAATCGTATTGGAGTGGGTGCATCAAGGGGTCGACAGTGATTAGTAGTAGTGCCGGGAATTGATTAATGAAAGCTTAATAGATAAATTATGAGAAGGGACGAGATGAGAAGAGATGAGCTGGGATAAGGTGAGAAGAGCTCAGATGAGATGAAGTGTGGAGTGTGAAGAGTGCAGTGTGAAGTGTGGGGCGTGAAGAGTGCAGTGTGAAGTGTGAAGTTTGGAGTGTGAAGGAAGCAGTGAGAAGTGAGAAGTGTGAAGTGTGGACTGTGAAGTGTGGAGTGTGAAGTTTGGAGTGCAAAGGGTGCAGTGTGAAGTGTGGAGTGTGAAGAGTGCCGTGTGAAGTGTACAGTGTGAAGGAAGCAGTGGGAAGTGAGAAGTGTGAAGTGTGGAGTGTGAAGTTTAAGTTTGGAGTGCGAAGAGGGAGTGTGAAGTGTGAGGTTTGGAGTGTGAAGGCAGCAGTGAGAAGTGAGAAGTGTGAAGTGTGGACTGTGAAGTGTGGAGTGTGAAGTGCGAAGTGAGAAGTGTGAAGTTTGGAGTGTGAAGGAAGCAGTGAGAAGTGGTAAGTGTGGACTGTGAAGTGTGAAGTGGGAAGTGTGAAGTGTGAAGTGTGAAGTTTGGAGTGTGAAGGAAGCAGTGAGAAGTGAGAAGTGTGAAGTGTGGACTGTGAAGCGGGAAGTGTGAAGTGTGGAGTGTGAAGTGCGAAGTGTGAAGTTTGGAGTGTGAAGTTTGGAGTGTGAAGGAAGCAGTGAGAAGTGAGAAGTGTGAAGTGTGGACTGTGAAGTGTGAAGTGTGAAGTGTGGACTGTGAAGTGTGAAGTGTGAAGTGTGGAGTGTGAAGTGTGAAGTGTGAAGTGTGGAGTTGGAAGTGTGGACTGTGAAGTGTGGACTGTGAAGTGTGGACTGTGAAGTGTGGAGTGTGAAGTGCGAAGTGAGAAGGAAGCAGTGGGAAGTGAGAAGTGTGAACTGTGAAGTGTGAAGTGTGGAGTGTGAAGTGTGGAGTGTGAAGTTTAAGTTTGGAGTGCGAAGAGCGCAGTGTGAAGTGTGAAGTGTGAGGTTTGGAGTGTGAAGGCAGCAGTGAGAAGTGAGAAGTGTGAAGTGTGGAGTGTGAAGTGTGAAGTGTGAAGTGTGGAGTGTGAAGTTTCGAGTGCGAAGTGTGGAGTGTGAAGTGTGAAGTTTCGAGTGCGAAGAGTGCAGTGTGAAGTGTGGAGTGCGAAGTGTGGAGTGTGAAGACTTGCTTCGTCTCTCGCTGAAAAAAAAAGCCGCTTGTCGAGTGAAGGACACGGTCGGGACAGGTTGTCTTTGAACTATAGGTCATTTATGTTTGGGAAACTTCCGCCGCCGGCTTGCCCGGGTCTATGTTATAATTATAGTATTTTACGCAATCAGAATCGAAAGCGGCAATGTCACAGAAGTTGGCACCTCTTGCGATGTTGAGGACTCGGTCAGCACTCGCGACGGGAGTCGCAGTCCAGAGGGATGTGATGTTTTGGAAGGTCAGCATCCCAGATGCCGAGGGAGATCGAAGGACAGCAGATACTGCCATAGGTGGAACAAACCGATGGTTGCATGGTCTTGATTGGTATGGTTTCAAACCAACTATGGCTAGCAGCTATCTGTTAAGCAACACTATTTGCTGCGTAACATGGAATGACTGTGCAGCATACTAAATATACACCATATGGTCGCAACGGTTCCAATTTTCAATGCCTATCCTTTATATGTATCTCGGCTATCTCCATTTTCCTCTCACAGTATGTATGCTACAAGGTCGCCTCTCGTTTGGTGGAGAGGATTGTTGCAGGTTTCTTGCCACCAAATACATTTGTATGTTGACGCAGTACCGGCATCCAACATACTTCTGTCCTGCATTCAGATGACATTCAGATTCTCTTGAGCTTGGAAACCACTTTGCAAATTCCGGGGTATGCGTCAATCCCCAGCTATCCCCAGCTCAACAATATATATATAATTATATATATATAATTATATACACATACATGTGTATATATATATATGTGTGTGTGCATACACAAAAATACATATATATATATATATACGTATAAAACACATGCATACATACGCACGAGATGCTTTCAAAGCCGGCCTTTTGTTGTTTGAGTTGCCATGAGTTGCCCAAAGCAATCTCTTTGCCTTTTCTTTGACCTTTTCAGCTTGTCTTGATTAAGTTCTGTTACGAACATAGCCACCGAATCGCAGGCCCAGACTGATTGAATCATTCGAGCATGTCATCCTGTGATATCCTGTGCATATCCACACCTTTCCAACGGATACTGGAGTTGCAGAGCATTGTGGATGAACGTGCGGATAGCGAGGAAACCTCATTGTGGAACCACCCAAAGGGGCGATTCTGCATGAGTTTGTTTCATATTCCATAGGTGAAAAACGATTAGTTACTGCACTTATGCATCCAAGCAAAGGTACCCTTCCTAGTTGAATGGATATCTACTTCGACAGTGAAAAATAGGACCACTGGAACGTTGTGACATGCACGGAACCTAGCAGCATCTACTTGTGGATGTGTACACCCCAGACTTTCACTACCCCATAATCAATCATAAGCAGACTGGCAGACTGGCCTGCATTTTGGACTTCTGTTTGACCTGAAAGTGATTCAAGATCTGCTTCTGAACCCATCACGACCCCATCATTCAGCATCAACCCGGCCTTTCGCAGTCAAACCGGGACGTGAAGAGGACGGGATCGACCTTTGGCGTTTTGAAATTGGAGTCCCCAGAATCCGGGCAAAATGTTTCTCGTTCCAGAGATCAATGCTGAAAATGCTAGGCCGTGTTTTCAAACATGGTTTGAGTACAAGACCAACAAATTCCATTCCTGGCACTCTGTTGCAGTGTTTCAGCAAAAAGCCTCTGCATCAGTAGCGGAGAAATGGTATCCGACAAACCTAGTAATAGAAGCGGAATCACGTTCCGCTTGACAACTGGTTCGTGTCTTAGGCGCGAAGTGTCATAGTTATTGCTATCCTTTAGCTATTGGTTAGACATTTGCCAAAACATTGTTACGAACATCCGACCTTGATTTCCTTGGTGGGCCATTGGATGTGCATCCCAGTTGGAATATATGGGACACTTGTAATCCCTCAAAAGGTATTTTTCCATGCCTGAAAAGTCAGAAGAAGAAGTAAATAGAATAAGTACAAGTACAAAAGTAGAAGCAGAAGAAGAAGTAAAAATAGAAGTAGAAGAAACAGAATAAGTACAAGTAGAAGCAGAAGAAGAAGAAGCAGAAGTAGAATAAGTACGAATACAAGTAGAAGCAGAAGAAGAAGACAAAGTAAAAGTAGAAGAAGTACAAGTACCAGTAGTAACAGAAGCAGAAGGCGAAGAAGAAGAAGAAGGAAACGAAGTAGAAGAAGAAGAAGAAGAAGGAAACGAAGTAGAAGAAGAAGAAGAAGAGGAAGAAGAAGAAGAAGAAAACGAAGATGAAACACCACCAGCTCGCAAAAACCACGGTCTAGTCACTAGCTAGTGGGAAGTTGGACTGCAAAAACGTATAAGAAACCAAGAACAAAAAGAAACAACACAAAGAATGAAATCTCAAACCTTCCCGGTGATGCGAAGAGATCTGTAAAACTGGGGCACTTCATTGGGCTTAGTGGGAGCTGCTGAGTAATATGTTACCATTATTTGACATTTTTTTACGCTTCGTATTTGGCGTGTCGGGAGCAACCCTGATTTTGGGCACACAAATTGTGGTTTCAATGGAGTTGACTAGGCTTTCAAAGGATATCCGATACATTCTTGATGAATTTAATCGATATTCAAGGGAATAAATCTGAATCAGATCAGGATCATCCCCAAGTGCACGCTGCTGGTAGCTCTGCTTCCATTTTGGTGCTGCCAATTTCTCCTCTGCACTTTCTTTTCCCCAAACGGGCAGCCGCTTGAGCTGCCGCCTTCGAAGACTAAGGCTCAGAAGCGGAAGAGATTTTGTCAAGAGCGAAAAAGCAAACGCACAGCGCGACGGTATGGGACGCCAGCGATGATTGGCGCGGCGGGTGCATGTTACACCATGAGTGCTTTGCTTGCTCCAAAACGTGCTACATCTTGCTATGTGATGTACGTGCCTTGCCCCGCAGGCGGGCCCATTGCCCCAGCCGGATGCTCAGCCAATGCTCTTGGGCACTGCGTTTGCGGTGACCAAGAGCACCTGGGGGAAAGCGTCAAACTCAGTGGTTGCTTCCCGCACGATTCTTTTTGTAACAAACCTTGGAGACGTGCCTCAAAATTTAGCAAAGGTCCATTCGACCTTGGACCTTGGTGAAACTGCTGTTTTTGTTGAACTTTGTCTTCCCGAGGTTTTGTTCTCGGATTTTCGGGGACATTGGTCTCGGCCACAGAGCATCCTGGTCATTCTTTTTCCACCAGCTACACGAAAAGAAGTAGCATGCTTCTTGTTGAGATTCCTCATCAATTTTCAGATAATGGAAGTCAAAAACTCCAAAGCACCCTCCATCTTGAACGCACGTCTCGATCATAAATTTCAGTTCTATCACAGGCAGTTTAATGCACGAACCACAACACACACACAAATAGAACTGTTTTCAACCGCCCCAAAAAACAGACAAACACATACGTAGATACCAGTAGTACCGCGCAAGGCGGTGGCGGAAGTTTCAAAAATAGGAAACTTATAGGAGAGGTTGTTTGTTGTGAATCAGGGATGGCAGAGCGAAGCCACTGATGGAGCGAAAGATTATTGATCTCTCTCACTATTTCTCTCTCTTTCTCTGACTACCTACCTACCTACCTACCTATCTTATCCTATCCTATCCTATCTATCTATCTATCTATCTATCTATCTATCTATCTATCTATCTATCTATCTATCCTATCTATCCTATCTATCCTATCTATCCTATCTATCCGATCTATCCGATCTATCCTATCTATCCTATCTATCCTATCTATCCTATCTATCCTATCTATCCTATCTATCCTATCTATCCTATCTATCCTATCTATCCTATCTATCCTATCTATCTATCCTATCTATCCTATCTATCCTATCTATCCTATCTATCCTATCTATCTATCTATCCTATCTATCCTATCTATCCTATCTATCCTATCTATCCTATCTATCCTATCTATCTATCCTATCTATCCTATCTATCCTATCTATCCTATCTATCCTATCTATCCTATCTATCCTATCTATCCTATCTATCCTATCTATCCTATCTATCCTATCTATCCTATCTGTCCTATCTGTCCTATCTGTCCTATCTGTCCTATCTGTCCTATCTGTCCTATCTGTCCTATCTATCCTATCTATCCTATCTATCCTATCTATCCTATCTATCCTATCTATCCTATCTATCCTATCTATCCTATCTATCCTATCTATCCTATCTATCCTATCTATCCTATCTATCCTATCTATCCTCTCTATCCTATCTATCCTATCTATCCTATCTATCCTATCTATCCTATCTAGCCTATCTAGCCTATCTAGCCTATCTAGCCTATCTAGCCTATCTATCCTATCTATCCTATCTATCCTATCTATCCTATCTATCCTATCTATCCTATCTATCCTATCTATCCTATCTATCCTATCTATCCTATCCATATCCATCCTATCCATCCTATCCATATCCTATCTATCCTATCTATCCTATCTATCCTATCTATCCTATCTATCCTATTTTTCCTATCTATCCTATCTATCCTATCTATCTATCTATCTATCTGTCTATCTATCCATCCTATCTATCTATCTATCTATCTATCCATCCATCCATCCATCTATCTATCTATCTATCTATCTCCTTCATCTGTCTAGCTGTCTACCTGTCTATCTGTCTATCTATCTATCTATCTATCTGTCTACATGTCTATCTGGGGTGCAGTTTCATTCAGTGTAATGTAGTGTAGTGTAATGTAGTGTGGTGTAGTGGAGTGTAGCGGAATGTAGTGTAGTGTAGTGTAGTGTAAATTAGTGTAGTGTAATGGAGTGTAGTGGAGTGTAGTTGTGTAGTTGTAGTTGTAGTTATAGTGTAGTGGAGCGTAGTGTAGTGTAATGTAGTGTAGTGGTGTGTAGTGTAGAGTAGTGTAGTGTAGTATAATTTAGTGTAGTGGAGTGTAGTGTAGTGTAGTGTAATGTAGTGAAGTGTAGTGTAATTTAGTGTAGTGGAGCGTAGTGTAGTGAAGTGGAGTCTAGTGTAATGTAGTGTAGTGTAGTGTAATTTAGTGTAGTGGAGTGTAGTGGAAGGTAGTGTAGTGTAATGTAGTGTAGTGGAGTGTAGTGTAGTGTAATGTAGTGAAGTGTAGTGGAAGGTAGTGTAGTGTAGTGTAATGTAGTGTAGTGGTGTGTAGTGTAGAGTAGTGTAGTGTAGTATAATTTAGTGTAGTGGAGTGTAGTGGAGTGTAGTTGTGTAGTTGTAGTGCAGTGGAGTGTAGTGTAATGTATTGTAGTGAAGTCTAGTGGAAGGTAGTGTGGTGTAGTGTAGTGTAATGTATTGTACTGTAGTGTAGTGGAGTGTAGTGTAATGTAGTGTAGTGTAGTGTAATTTAGTGTAGTGGAGTGTAGTGTAGTGTAGTGGAGTGTAGTTGTGTAGTTGTAGTTGTAGTGTTGTGGAGTGTAGTGTAGTGTAATGTAGTGTAGTGTAGTGGAGTGTAGTGTAATGTAGTGTAGTCTAGTGAAGCGAAGCGAAACGACATCTGAGCCTCCAAAAGTGGTCCGAACCGCTAGTGTTTTTAACATTTTGACTTCGAAATGTGCTTCGCGCCACAACGGCGTGCACTTTTTTGAGATCTGAACTTCCAAAAGTGGTCCGAACCCCTGGTGCTTTGAACATTTTTACTTCGAAATGTCCTTCGCGCCACAACGGCGTGCACTTTTTCGAGATCTGAACTTCCAAAAGTGTCCGAACCCGGAGTGTTTTTAACATGTTGACTTCCAAATGTGTTTCGCGCCACAACGGCGTGCACATTTTCAACATCTCAACTTCCAAGAGTGGTCCGAGAATGGTGTGTTTTGTACATTTTGACTTCGAAATGTGCTTCGTTGTGGCGTGCACTTTTTCAACATCTCAACTTCCAAAACTGCTCCGAACCCCTCAGTTTTTAACACATTTTACTTCCAAATGTGCTTCGCGCCACAACGGCGTGCACTTTTTCAACATCTCAACTTCCAAAACTGCTCCGAACCCGTCAGTTTTTAACACATGTTACTTTCAAATGTGCTTCGCGCCACAACGTCGTGCACTTTTCAACATCTCAACTTCCAAAAGTGGTCCGACGCTGAGGTGTTTTGCACCTTTTCACTTCGAAATCGGCTTCGCGCCACAACGGCGTGCAACTTTTCATCTCTCATCTCCGCAGATGTCTCCGCACCCGCCGCTTTAGCGAGCCTACTTTTCAACCCTCCGGAGCCACAAAACCACGAAAAAACACAGTGTTTCGCGACTTTCCTACCTTTTCGCGCTCCTGCATCTTCTTTCTTCTGATCTTTTCTCTTCTGACTCTTCTCCCTGCTGACTGCTTTTTCATCTCTCCATATTGTCGGAAGTTTGACTTCTAAACCTCCTTCGATCATAGATCAATCAAACATACATTTCCCACGGCATGTCTAGCATAGCACCTGGTACACGTGCAACGGTAGTTGAACAGTCCCATTGCGCAGTTTCTGCGTGTGCAACTTCAGGTGACCGCTATTGGCCCACCCCACGCCCCTTGTCCTATTTGTCCTATTTGGAAATCCTATAATATAACGATCAGATTCTAAACCCCACAAGTTGGATTATGTTGGGATACCACGGCTATGGCGGAATCTGTCGGCTTACAACTGGAACTGCACCCCCAAGTCCAGGCAGATGATCGCCACAAGCGGAGTGAAGTGGAGATATTTTTGCCATTATTTGACATTTTTTTACGCTTTCGTATTTGGCGTGTCGGGAGCAACCCTGATTTTGGGCACACAAATTGTGGTTTCAATGGAGTTGACTAGGCTTTCAAAGGATATCCGATACATTCTTGATGAATTTAATCGATATTCAAGGGAATAAATCTGAATCAGATCAGGATCATCCCCAAGTGCACGCTGCTGGTAGCTCTGCTTCCATTTTGGTGCTGCCAATTTCTCCTCTGCACTTTCTTTTCCCCAAACGGGCAGCCGCTTGAGCTGCCGCCTTCGAAGACTAAGGCTCAGAAGCGGAAGAGATTTTGTCAAGAGCGAAAAAGCAAACGCACAGCGCGACGGTATGGGACGCCAGCGATGATTGGCGCGGCGGGTGCATGTTACACCATGAGTGCTTTGCTTGCTCCAAAACGTGCTACATCTTGCTATGTGATGTACGTGCCTTGCCCCGCAGGCGGGCCCATTGCCCCGGCCGGATGCTCAGCCAATGCTCTTGGGCACCGCGTTTGCGGTGACCAAGAGCACCTGGGGGAAAGCGTCAAACTCAGTGGTTGCTTCCAACACGATTCTTTTTGTAACAAACCTTGGAGACGTGCCTCAAAATTTAGCAAAGGTCCATTCGACCTTGGACCTTGGTGAAACTGCTGTTTTTGTTGAACTTTGTCTTCCCATTTTTTGTCCCATTCCATCCATTCTTGGATTTTCAGGGACATTGGTCTCGGCCACAGAGCATCCTGGTCATCTTTTTCCACCAGCTACACGAAAAAAAGCAGCATGCTTCTTGTTGAGATTCCTCATCAATTTTCAGATAATGCAAGTCAAAAACTCCAAAGCACCCTCCATCTTGAACGCACGTCTCGATCATAAATTTCAATTCTATCACAGGCAATTTAATGCACGAACCACAACACACACACAAATAGAACTGTTTTCAACCGCCCCAAAAAACAGACAAACACATACATAGATATCATAGAGTAATCAAGCATACATTTTCCCACCTGGTACACTTGCAATGGTAGCTGAACAGTCCCATCGCGTAGTATCTGTGTGTGCAACTTCAAGTGACCATTATTGGCCCACCCCACCCCAACCTCACCCCACACCCCTTGTCCTATTTGGAGGTGCAGCTCAAGGAAATTCTATAGGGTATAATACAACGATCGGATTCTAAACCCCACAAGTTGGATTAAGTTGGGATACCGCTGTTGGCTTACAACTGGACACCCCCAAGTCCAGGCAGATGATCGCCACAAGCGGAGTGAAGCGGAGATATTTTTGCTATTATTTGACATTTTTTTAGGGGGTGCTGGGAGCAACCCTGATTTTGGGCACACAAACCGTGGTTTCAATGGGGTTCACTAGATTTTCAGTGGGTATCCGATACATTCTGGATGGAATTTAATGGATATTCAAGGGCATAAATCTGGGGGTCGGAAATTTTGGGTCAATCTCATTCTGTATATATATACATATATAAATACATATATAAATACATATATATATATATATACATATTGATATACGGATATATATATACACATATGTAAATATATACATATATAAAAGCATACATATATTTTTTTACATGTTTGTATTTACATATTTTTCACAATTATATACATGTATTTAAATATACATGCAAATAAGTACATATCTTTGCATTTTTTACATACAAATAAATTCTGATATAAACATTAATTTGTACATATATTTACATTTATATACACACACACATTTTTATATACATCTATATTCATATATACATATATATATATATATTCATGTGTATTTCTTTCTCGACATATATATACATATATACATATATACATATATACATGTATACATGTATACATGTATACATGTATATATATATACATACCTACATATATATATATATTTACATATATACATGTTTATACATATATACACATACAATATGTAATTTACATATGTTTACACACATGTATATTAATACATTTACCTACACACATATGTTTATGTTTACATGTATGTATTTGCATACTTGTATATACATATATATATATATATTTATTTATTTTCACATACATACATGTATATTCTTATCTATATTTTCACATTTTTATACATATATATTGGTACGTGTATACATGTATATACATATATTAACAGATATGTATATATATATATATATATACAGACATATATACATATATCTAGATTTTTAAACTCATACATTTACAGATACATACATAAATATATATATACATTTTTATACTTACATTAGTATATATATACACATATGTATACATTTATAGTTATTTTATATACATATATATGTATACATATTCATGTACATATATACGCATATATGTTTATCTATTTTTGTTTACATTATAGACTTTTATTTACACACACATATATTTACATTTACATGCATTTACATACATTTACATAATTACATATATATTTTATTTATTTACGTATTTACATATGCATCCATATTTTTTTTGTAAATATATATATACATACACATATGTTCATTTATGTTTATATCATTTATACATGTATGAATATACATATGTATATATATGTGTATATTTACACATATACATATATATATATATCGTATATACATGCATTATGGCCCTATCGTTTATTTTATCGGGCTTTTATTAACGGGTAAACCAGCCAACTAAATTGCTCATTTCCAGAAAATATATTTGATGACTAGAGGGTAACTGTGCAAAAAATGATAGTCAACTGGGATGATCACCACATAGTATGGATGGAAAAACCATCAATAAATGAGAGCAATGAGAAAAATAAGGGTATCCCGGTGGTATGGTCAAGATATGTCAGGATGTCTCCGGCAAAGTTGCAAAAATTGACCTACAACAATCGTCCATAATATTTTGGTGATTTCAACCCACCCCAAACATATGAAACCCAATTGGAACGCCATCACAAATACACAAACTGAATGAAATATAAGGGGAATATAACAAACCCAAAGGAACATCTATATCCAAACCAGAATGTTTTTATGACAGTTTGAATTTCGAGACCTCAAGGCCTCAAGGCTTCCTTTTTTGCAGAAACCCATTATGATGGAATGCTTGCAGAGGTTGGTTCGCATACACTTGCACCAAAAGGACACACTTGGAGTTGACCATTGTTCAAGTGTGTTCTATCCATTGAAGGTAACATGACTGGCACAAGCTTTGCCAAATCTTTAAGTTCTTGTATAGGCCCTCGATAGTGACCTAAATACCAACCATCTTACTGGAGATTGGAGAGCATCCTAAAACTTTTCAGCCAAACCCCCAAAGTTGCCGCCAATAGTCGATGTTTAGCACTTATCTGTGCTTGCTGCTAGTCAAGAAGCCCCTCGTGGACCAGCTCCGCTGGTAAGGAGCCTCCGGTGAGCGAGCTCCGCGCATGCGCACCAGCCTCAGGCGAAAGCAGGGGGAAGCCACCGAGTTGTCATGGATTCAATGATGACGAAAACTGGAAGAAAGATGGGGTCCCCTTTTATACTTATATTCTTTTATAATATCATAGATGTCATATCATCAAAGGAAGTTGGGAAGCAACACTTCCGTGTTACGGGC
Source organism: Cladocopium goreaui (assembly GCA_947184155.2). Taxonomy (NCBI): domain Eukaryota; class Dinophyceae; order Suessiales; family Symbiodiniaceae; genus Cladocopium; species Cladocopium goreaui. The sequence goes on from CAMXCT020003746.1 coordinate 56,131, forward strand.
AAATAAAATTCTGAGACTTGAAATGATGCCGGGTGGTACATCATCTAACAATACATAACAAAAGAATAAGAAGCTATGACACAGGGTGGTGACAAAGGGCAGGAAGTGGTGACGAAGGGAAGTGGTGACGATGGGATGTGGTGACGATGGGACGTGGTGACGATGGGACGTGGTGATGAAGGCAAGTGGTGACGATGGGAAGTGGTGAGGAAGGGAACTGGTGATGAAGGGAATGCTGCAAAATGCATTGTAATGGCTGCATGAGTGTTGTGTGGGCTTTGTTTTGGGGAGGAAGCCGGAGAACGAAACCTTGTGTTTTTCCGTGTGAAGTGGCTGCAGCTGTCGATGACAGGTACCTCGTCTGTGCGGCGGGTGCGGCTGCGGTCGGTTTGCCTTTTTTTTTGGCCCCATTGTAACGGTGGCTTCAAGCTGCTTTGGGTGTGCTTGTGTGTGAGTGCGTAGTTGTAGGGTGTTTTGGAATCTGTGGTTGCAGATCGCAGTGGAATGGCTGCATGATTGCTGTCATCTGGCATTGCCATGTGCGTATAGACGTGCAGGTTTGCGACGTGATGCTGCAAAACGCAATGTAATGGCTGCATGAGTGTTGCATGGGTTTTGTGTTGGGGAGGAAGCCGGAGAACGAAACCTTGTGTTTTTCTGTGTGAAGTGGCTGCAGCCAGCGATGAAAGGCGGGTGGGGCTGCTGTCGGTTTGCCTTTTTTTTGGCCCCATTGTAACGGTGGCTTCAAGCTGCTTTGGGTGTGCTTGTGTGTGTGTGTGCGTAGTTGTAGGGTGTTTTGGAATCTGTGGCTGCAGATCGCAGTGGAATGGCTGCATGATTGCTGTCATCTGGTGTTGCCATGTGCGTATAGACGTGCAGGTTTGCGACCTGATGCTGCGAAACGCATTGTAATGGCTGCCTGAGTGTTGCATGGGTTTTGTGTTGGGGAGGAAGCCGGAGCACGAAACCTTGCGTTTTTCCGTGTAAAGTGGCTGCAGGCAGCGATGAAAGGTACCTCGTCTGTGCAGCGGATGCGGCTGCAGTCGGTTTGCCTTTTTTTTGGCCGCATTGTATGGGTGTGCTTGTGTGTGTGTGTGCGTAGTTGTAGGGTGTTTTGGAATCTGTGGTTGCAGATCGCATTGGACTGGCTACATGATTGTTGTCATCTGGTGTTGCCATGTGCGTATATACGTGCAGGTTTGCGACGTGATGCTGCGAAACGCATTGTAATGGCTGCATGAGTGTTGCATGGGTTTTGTGTTGGGGAGGAAGCCGGAGGACGAAACCTTGTGTTTTTCCGTGTAAAGTGGCTGCAGCCGACGATGAAAGGTACCTCGTCTGTGCGGCGGATGCGGCTGCGGTCGGTTTGCCTTTTTTTGGCCGCATTGTAATGGTAGCTTGAAGCTGCTTTGGGTGTGCTTGTGTGTGTGTATGCGTAGTTGTAGGGTGTTTTGGAATCTGTGGCTGCAGATCGCAGTGGAATGGCTGCATGATTGCTGTCATCTGGTGTTGCCATGTGCGTATATACGTGCAGGTTTGCGACGTGATGCTGCGAAACGCATTGTAATGGCTGCGTCAAAGTTGCTTGGTGCCGCGGCTGCATGCGTAATACTATCGTCTTTTGCAGCTGAAGATCGTAAATCGTATTATATCGTATTGGAGAGTGGCTGCATCCAGGCTGCGATAATGATTTGTCAGCAGAAAAATCGCAATTTTGGCGCTCGTAATTTCAAAATCGTCTTTTTTCTGCTATGGCGGATTTTTTTGGCCCCATTGTAACGGTGGCTTCAAGCTGCTTTGGGTGTGCTTGTGTGTGTGTGTGCGTAGTTGTAGGGTGTTTTGGAATCTGTGGCTGCAGATCGCAGTGGAATGGCTGCATGATTGCTGTCATCTGGTGTTGCCATGTGCGTATAGACGTGCAGGTTTGCGACGTGATGCTGCGAAACGCATTGTAATGGCTGCCTGAGTGTTGCATGGGTTTTGTGTTGGGGAGGAAGCCGGAGCACGAAACCTTGTGTTTTTCCGTGTAAAGTGGCCGCAGCCGACGATGAAAGGTACCTCGTCTGTGCGGCGGATGCGGCTGCGGTCGGTTTGCCTTTTTTTTTGGCCGCATTGTATGGGTGTGCTTGCGTGTGTGTGCGTAGTTGTAGGGTGTTTTGGAATCTGTGGTTGCAGATCGCATTGGACTGGCTACATGATTGTTGTCATCTGGTGTTGCCATGTGCGTATATACGTGCAGGTTTGCGACGTGATGCTGCGAAACGCATTGTAATGGCTGCATGAGTGTTGCATGGGCTTTGTTTTGGGGACGAAGCCAGAGCACGAAACCTTGTGGTTTTTCTGTGTAAAGTGGCTGCAGGCGGCGATGAAAGGTACCTCGTCTGTGCGGCGGGTGCGGCTGCGGTCGGTTTGCCTTTTTCTTTTGGCCGCATTGTAACGGTGGCTTCAAGCTGCTTTGGGTGTGCTTGTGTGTGTGTGTGTGCGTAGTTGTAGGGTGTTTTGGAATCTGTGGTTGCAGATCGCATTGGAATGGCTGCATGATTGTTGTCATCTGGTGTTGCCATGTGCATATATACGTGCAGGTTTGCGACGTGATGCTGCGAAACGCATTGTAATGGCTGCGTCGCCGCGGCTGCATGCGTAATACTATCGTCTTTTGCAGCTGAAGATCGTAAATCGTATTATATCGTATTGGAGAGTGGCTGCATCCAGGCTGCGATAATGATTTGTCAGCAGAAAAATCGCAATTTTGGCGCTCGTAATTTCAAAATCGTCTTTTTTCTGCTATGGCATCGATCCGGTTTTGGAGCTGCAATTTCCGACACTGTTGCGCGTAGTTCTTTTGTGTTTTGCAATTCAGTATCTGGAGATCGCATTGTAATGGCTGCGTCAAGGTTGCTTGGTGCCGCGGCTGCATGCGTAATACTACCGTCTTTTGCGGCTGGATCTCGTCAATAGTATTGGAGTGGCTGTATGAAGGCTGCGACAGTGGTTTGTCAGCAGGTTTTCTCAATTTTTGCGCTAGCACGTTTCCTTTTAAAAGTCCTTTTAAAAAGTGGTTCAAAATCTTTTTTTTTCGCTTTGGTATCGAGACTTGGTTTTGGAGCTGCAATTAATGTTGTGATTATGCACAAGAAAGCTTCTCTGTGCATTTTTTCTGTAAAAGCTTGATGTGTGTAAAAGCTTCTCTGCGTAAAAGCCTGTTGTGTGTAAAAGCTTCTCTGTGTGTAAACGCTTGCCATGTGTAAAAGCACTGTGTGTGTGTAAGTGTTCTGTGTGTAAACGCTTGCTGTGTGTGAAAGCTTGCTGTGTGCAAAAGTTTCTCTGTGTAAAAGCTTGTTGTGTGTAGAAGCTTCTCTGTGTGTAAAAGCTTCTCTGTTTAAAAAGTTTGCTGTACGTGTGTGTGTGTGTAAGCGCTTGCCATGTGTAAAAGCACTGTGTGTAAGTGTTCTGTGTGAAAACGCTTGCTGTGTGTGGAAGCTTGCTGTGTGTAAAAGCTTCTCTGTGTAAGAGTGTTGTGTGTAGAAGCTTCTCTGTGTGTAAAAGCTTCTCTGTTTAAAAAGCTTGCTGTGTGTGTGTGTAAGCGCTTGCCATGTGTAAAAGCACTGCGTGTAAGTGTTCTGTGTGTAAACGCTTGCTCTGTGTGAAAGTTTGCTGTGTGTAAAATATTTTGTGTGTAGCTTGCTGTGTGTAAAAGCTTCTCTGTGTGTGCAAAAGCTTCTCTGTTTAAAAAGCTTGCTGTGTGTAAAAGCTTTCTTTGTGCAAGCTTTGTATCACAAAGTAGTACTGGGACGTACTTTGTGCAAGCTTTTTAGTACAAAGTAGTACTGGGAAGTGCTTTGTGCAAGCTTTGTAGTACAAAGTAGTACCAGGAAGTAATTTTTGCAAGCTTTGTAGTACTGGGAAGTGCTTTGTGCAAGGTTTGTGTAGTACAAAGTAGTACTGGGAAGCGCTCTGTGCAAGCTTTGTAGTACAAACTAGGACTGGGAAGAGCTGTGTGCAGTCTTGCAGTACAAAGTAGTACTGGGAAGTGCTTTGTGCAAGCTTTGTAGTGCAAAGCAGTACTGGGAAGTACTTATTGCAAGCTTTGTAGTACACAGTAGTACTGGGAAGTAGTTTCTGCAAGCTTTGTAGTACAAAGTTGTACTGGGAAGTGCTTTGTGCAAGCTTTGTAGTACAAAGTAGTACCAGGAAGTGCTTTGTGCAAGCTTTGTAGTACAAAATAGTACGGGGAAGTGCTTTGTGCAAGGTTTGTAGTACAAAGTAGTACTGGGAAGCGCTCTGTGCAAGCTTTGTAGTACAAACTAGGACTGGGAAGAGCTGTGTGCAGTCTTGCAGTACAAAGTAGTACTGGGAAGTGCTTTGTGCAAGCTTTGTAGTGCAAAGCAGTACTGGGAAGTACTTATTGCAAGCTTTGTAGTACACAGTAGTACTGGGAAGTAGTTTCTACAAGCTTTGTAGTACAAAGTTGTACTGGGAAGTGCTTTGTGCAAGCTTTGTAGTACAAAGTAGTACCAGGAAGTGCTTTGTGCAAGCTTTGTAGTACAAAATAGTACGGGGAAGTGCTTTGTGCAAGCTCTGGACTACACATTACAGTAGTACTGGGAAGTGCTTTGTGCAAGCTTTTTAGTACAAAGTAGTACCGGGAATTGCTTTGTGCGAGCTTTGTAGTACAAAGTAGTACCAGGAAGTGCTCTGTGCAAGCTCTGCAGTACAAAGTAGTACTGGGAAGTGCTTTGCGCAAGCTTTGTAGTACAAAGTAGTACCAGGAAGTGCTTTCTGCAAGCTTTGTAGTACAAAGTATTTTGTAATGGCTTTTCTGTGTAAATGCATCTGTGTCTCAAGTTTCTGTTTGCAAAAGTTTCTGCGCCCAATTGTTTTTTGGTGCAAGAGACTTGTCTCTGACAGTAAGAGATTTCTGGCGTGCAGAACAGCTGACAGCACTGAGATGAGTGAGCCGAACTTTGAGGAGATGAGAAAGGTTGATCAGTGCTCGGATGAGATGAAAACAGATTATAAGAACTTACTTAGATGACATGCGAGAAGAGATGGGATGAGATGAGAAGAGCTGAGATGAGGTGAGAAGAGTTCACATGATTTGAGATTAGATGAAGTGTGGAGTGCGAAGTGCAAGTGTGAAGTGTGAAGCGCGGGGTGCGAAGAGTACAGTCTGAAGCGTGAAGAAAGTCTTCCCTTGGTGTTGCATTGCACCGGGGTCGCGCGCACGTCATGTTCTTGAACAACAACATTGCAACAGCTTCGCACAAAACACGCCCGCACGGGCCTGGCTAGCGCACAGCGCATGCAAGTTCTATAGATGAGAAAGGTATTATAGTATATCCTTAAGGCAACTTCCGCCCCGCCTCGTGCGGGTACTACTGGTACATATAATTATGCATTTAATATGTGTATACTAGCTAAGCGCCGAGGATCCAGAGTTCACTCCATTTGATGGAGAGGCCAAAGTGCTGCGCAGGGCTGGGTCAGTTTGGATTATAAAACTCATAAACAGATAATTTACCCATTGCTAGGTTAGATGACCAGCGGTTTTTTTTTGGATTATTACGCTCTTGCCCTAAGATTCTGAACTGGGGGAGCAGGTACTTTGCTGATGATGGGCCAGCAATGGAACAGTGCAGTAAAACCTGGCAATAAAATTAACATTGATATTTTCTGGAAATATAATACATTTTCGACATATATATGGTTTTGATGTTTTTTGAATATTATCGTATATATATATATATATCACGAAAGGTAGCTCCAGAGGGGCTACCTTGAGTTTTACTTTACGAAGTAAAGGGGAGGGCGGCCAGCCCCGTTACCTGATTATTCAGGAGATTGCTAGTCATTCTAGTATTCCCCCCGCCCACCCCCCGCCCCCTCCACGCCTCCCACGCACCCTAAGAGCAGACTCAAAACATTGTAATTTACAGTATGTTTGTTCTTTTCGGATCAAGAAACCACATTTTGTTATATGGTGGAACATCCGTAAATACCAGTGTTTTTGCTACGTGCTGGCCAAAAACCACTGTAAATACCGTGCTTTTTGCTGCAAAAAACATCGTAAATACCGTGGTTTTGGGCTTCCGATCCACCCAACACATTCGTATTTACGGTGTTTTTTGCTCCGAGAGTTCCAAAACCGCGCGAAAACACTACCTATGTGACGATTTTCGGCCACTACGGAACCGAGACAAAAAGCTGCAGGGGTAACACCAACACCAACCCCAGCAGCACCACCACCTCTACTCTACCACCACCATGAACAACAACAAGAAGAAGAAGAAGAAGAAGAACAAGAACAAGAACAAGAACAACAACAAGAACAACAACAACAACAGCAGCAACAACAACAACAACAAGAGCAACAGCAACAGCAACAGCAAGAACAGCAAGAACAGCAAGAACAACAAGAACAACACCAACACCACCACCACCACCAACAACAACAACAACAGCAGCAACAACAACAACAACAAGAACAACAAGAACAAGAAGAACAACAAGAACAAGAACAACACCAACACCAACACCAACAACAACAACAACAACCACAACCACAACCACAACCACAACCAACAACCAACAACCAACAACAACAACAACAACAACAGCAACAGCAACAGCAACAACAACAGCAACAACAACAACAAGAGCAGCAGCAACAGCAACAACAACAACAACTACAACAACAACTACAACAACGACAACCACAACCACAACCACAACCACAACAACAAGAACAAGAACAAGAACAACAACAACAACAACAACCACAACGACAACGACAACGACGACAAGGACAACGACAACGACCAGAACGACAACAACAAGAACACGAACAAGAACAACTGCGGGTGCGAAGGACCAGCTCTTTTCTTCGCTAATGGCTCATGAGCAACTGGTGTGTGTGTGTGTGCCAGCGCGTACTGCGCGCAGCCTCGGGATCGAAATTTTCGCGCACATTGTCGAGCCAGCCGGCCCGTCAACAAGAAGAACAAGAACACGAACAAGAACCACCTCCACTATAACCACAACCACAATCACAATCACAAGGGCAAGCACAACACCAACGCCAACAATCACAACCACAACCACAACCAGAACCAGAACAAACAACTACAACAACAACAACCACAACAACAGCAACAACAACAACAACCACAACAGCAACAACAGCAACAAGAACTACTACAACAACAACAACAACATCAATACCAACGACAACAATGACAACGACACAAACTCCACCTGTACCACCAACACTACCAACACGACCAATACCACCACCAAGCCCAACCACACCACCACAGCCTTTCCGTCCGGCCATGGGCTCTGACGGTCATGGCCGCGTCGCTTTCACCTGCCTCCACGTCGTATTTTTTTCCCCTTGCCCTCTCCCCTTCATTTTTTCTTCGAATCCTTTCTTATTGACCTACCTTTCGTGTTCCCCCTCTCAAACATATTATAAAAAATTATTAATTCTTATTTATGATATTGTCGGTACACAAAATTTTATATATAATTTAATTTAATAATGATATAAAATTATATAATTGTTTATTATATTATAAATTAAATAATATTTTATAATAACATATATATAATATAATATAATATAATATAGTATAATATAATATAATATTTAATATCATTAATATACGATAATATATATAAATGCAAATATATAATTTATTATATAATATGTGTGATTCATGTATAGGCCAGAGCATGAACCAATGTGCGCAGGTTCAACAATTCAATCGCTCCGCCATTCTGGCTCAAGGGCCATATCGACTCAACATAAACATCCGCCGACCCGCTGGAAAATAACGCGCTGCTGCTGCTGGAGGGCGTCGGGATCAAGACCGTAGGCAAGATTATTATTGACATTCAGCATTACACGATCACAAAGAACGTAGAGCTGATTCACAGGTTATTAGCCGTACGCTCACTCTGGGCGCACGGTGGTCCCACAATTGTATTCTCAACCCCTACGGCATCCCGGTCTTCCTGACCTACTACAAGACATTGGTCCTGGAGTAAACGGAGGTGGACTGACAACAAGAAGATGTCGCAGAAGAACCAGTCAAGCAGCAATGACACAAGCTTTTCCTTCGGAGTGAACGCTGCTCCGGCCCAGGCAATCAATGACACGCCTGGATCCCAAGAGAGCGGTGGCGGTGGCACGGTCTCGTATCGTGCAGCTGGAAGTATAGCGTCAACTAGCAGCTTCACAGTGGTCAACCAAGCTGATGCGGTTCGAGGAGGAAGTGCCAGAAGATCGACATCGGCAAGATCCCCTCGCGCTACAAGGTCTCGTATCACTGAAGGTGGAAACGGTGGCCGAAGCCCGTCGGGCGCGGCCACGCGGGAGGATGAGGTAGGCAAGGCTGCCACCTCATCCAAACGCAAGCCATCGACCAGCGCTACGAGGAATGAGAGCGAGGCACGTCTTCGACGTCAACTACAACACAATACCGAGAAGCTGGAGAGGAGTGAACGGGCAAGGACTGACCTAGAGGGCAAACTGAAACTTCTAGAAGATAGATTGAAGCTTTATTAAGATGTCCTTGTACACCGTGATCAGATGATGAACAACATGGAGATCTATTCACATCAACATCATGAAGAGTATTAGGAACATGTCAATTCTGAAATGGAATTCATGAGAGTTTCCCTTATCGATGCACACAACATACTCGAAGAACAAACACTCGCACTGGCTGAGGCACACCTCCTGGACGAAGGTTCGACTATGAGAATCATCGAACTGGAGAAACGTGGTCAACTCGCTGAAGCAGGTGCGGCATACATTGTTCGGGAGAGTATGGAGATGAGGGGAAAATATCTCACTGAGCTAGAGAACGCATCACAACTCATCCGTCAACAACATGATACATCTGAAGCTATGACAGTTCATTTTCGTCAAGATGGGCTATAACTGCGTGAAGCATGTGCACAATATGTACAAGACAGGGAGAATGCGAGCAAAGAAGAAATGGAGCAATTGAAACTGAAACTATCAGAGAAGTCACAGATGATGGCTGACAGCAATGAGATGATCATGGAATTTGGCCAACAAGCTGTTGCACTACGTGATGAACAATTGGTAGAGATGCAATCGACTATCGATGAACTGACTACTAGTTTATCGCACAAGGACAACCTCATCTCTATCAGGGATGACGCGAATCGCAATCACATCGTGAAGGTTCGTGACATGAAGAACATGATTCAGGAAAGAGAGGAAGAGTATAACCGGAAGCACAACGAGCTCGAGGTGGAGATCAGAAGCCTCATGAGAATGAACGAGAACGAGAGTGCTACTAGAGAGTGGTATACAGATCGATTCACTGATGAGAAGAATGAGTTTCGCCAAGTGCGTTCAAGGACAGGGAAGTCACCATCGAGCGTATCAAAGATGAGCTCATGGATGAGAACATGGCTTTGATTGAGTCCAACAACCAGTTGAGAACACGGGTTGCTGAACTTCTTGGTGCTCAATTTCATGTTGGTGGCAGTGAAGCCAATGACAAGGTGAACGAAGAACTATGCGAGGAGCTTCACAAGGCCAACATGGAGATCCAACGACTTCAAGAAGCTATTGAGAGCAATCCGAAACTCACTGAGGCACTCGTCGATGCTGAAGAGGCGGAGGCAGATAGGTACAAGAAGCTATATCAATCAGCATGCTCTGAACGTGACCATGTGATCAGGAAGAATGACTCGCTGAAACAATCACTCCATGATGCAAAGCTGACGATGGGTTCGGTGCCAGCGTCGTGGAGCACAGTGAGGAGCAGAGTAGCGGCCAGGGGTGCGAAACCAGCTTCATCATCCTCAATGCCTTCAATGAACCCTGCTCCGAGAGCGACGGCTACCACTAGCATGACTCCATCATTTGCAGTATCGATTTCAACACCTATGGGTACGCCTAAGGCATCCTCTACTACAAAGAATTATGGTCCTGCTCTACCACCATCACCATCGCCTAGCATGAACAATGCTATCAACAACCAGGCCAACAATGAGATCGATGATCTTCGTGAGAAACTTCGTCGGGCTGAGGAACAAGCTCAACAGAACTATGACGAGATGAAGGAATATCAAAGTTGGCTGGAACAAGCTGAAGAAGGGCAAGAGTCCTTGAAAGACAGCAAGACCCCTGAGTACGATCCCGTTCCTGACAATCCCCCTGGACTTTGGGAGCGGAAAGATGGCAAAGATGCTAGTGCTGCAAACAGTGATGCTGGTCAAGATGGCAAAGATTGGGTAACTAGAATATCCAGAAAGGAACATGAAAAGGTCACCGTTAAACCATGGCCTAAATGCCAAGATCTTGATGTATGGCGTTCCAATGTCGTGCAAGCTGTATGTGTTGCATCAGGTGATCCTGACACGGCCGCATGGAGAAGATGGTTATCTCCTGCTCTATTGCCCAGTCCTGACTATGCCGAACTCGCTGATTCAGGGGAGTTCTGCTTCCAGTCCATTGACTCCAAACTATCCATTGCCTTGCAGAACATGGTGGACTCCGCTGGTGAGACTGCATCAGAGGTCAAGGTTCGGATTAGACAGAGGAGTCAAGTTCTGGGAAAGGAGGGGAATTTCCTGATGGGCAGAGAAATACTAGCAATGGTATTGGATCATTTCAGGACAGCGTCAAAAGATGAAGTTCTGTTCAATGCCAGCCACATCTACAAGTTGCAATATCGTGGTGATAAAGAGATGGATAAGTTCCTCCATGCTTGGATTGAGATCATCGCAAACATGAAAGCTGAGGACATTCCATCTGACAATACACTACGTGATCATCTGCTGAGGAAGATCGATGGTTCCCAGGCATTGCATGTCGACCTCACGATCTTCAAGGGAAGGGACAACGATGACAAGAAGAAGTCCTATGATGAACTCCTGGAGATCATGAGGAGACACATAGCTCGTACACGTGAGGATCGGAACATTGCAGCCAGGGACAAGTTTGCCACAGACTATACCAATCTTGGTAAGCCGTCTACTCCAGCTCCAAAGCCAACGGCTCCAACACCTACACCGAAAGATGGTAAGACCGGAAAGCCAAGCGCACCAGCACCCAAGGGTAAGCCTGGAGCTCCTGTATTACCTTCCGGCACTCCCAAGAGTCATGGCAAGGGGAAAGGCAAGGGTGGCAAAAGATCGAGATCGCCTTCCACACGAGACACGTCGAAAACCTTTTGTCACTTCCACTTCAACAAGGGCAATTGTAAACATGGCGATAAATGCCAATACAGCCATTCCCAATATCATTGGGATAAGAGGAAGGACAAGAGTGGGAAAGGTAAGAGCAGCAGATCGGCTACTCCAAGAAGGTCGCAAACTCCTGGTGGAAAGAAGGATAGACATTGCTATGGGTGGCTAAAGGGCGATTGTCAAAAAGGTGACAAGTATACCTTCAAGCATGATCCCAGTATGAAGGGCAAGAGAGCGGCGCCTTCCACAAAGACGTCCGACGCCAAAGCTACTCCTGCATTGATTCGTGAGTACGATGATGACTTCATCGTGAACGCAGTTCCTATCGAGAAGAAGATGAAGATGGATGTCAAGTTCAACGACAAAGTGAAAACCATCGTGTATGCGAAGCCTGACTTTGTGGAATGTTCTAATAGGAAACCGAGGAGAAACATGTCCAGAGCTCAGAAGAAATCATTGACGTACAGAACCACCAAAGAAATCATGGATGACCAACAATGGGTACTACAATCCAAGTTGGGAACGATAAGGGCACGTGCAATTGGTATACTGATGGATGACCATGGTGAATTCTCTGATGTTGACGAAGTACATGTCATCCTGGGACCTAAGAATGATATCAAGCTCAAGATCAACAACATCGAATTCTTGGAGAACAACTCTCGAGCTGAGATATGCTATGAGGAAGTAATCCCTTATGTTCCAGGACAGTATGGTCGTCGTGACAATGTTATGTGCATCACTATACCGATTGAACTCAAGGACAGACGTTTCATCATGGACTCTGGCAGTGGTCATGATCTTATCTCATCTACTAGAGTGGATAGAATGGACATCGACACCTACCAGAGCGATAGAGTTAACTTCCACACTGCAAATGGCATCACATCCACATCCACGATGGTGGACTTAGACTTTGATACGTTCAATGAACCTGCAAGGGCTCATGTGTTGGAGGACACTCCATCTGTTTTGTCGTTGGGAAAGCGATGCATGGAACAAGGTTACACCTTTGTATGGCCTAATGGAAGAGAACCCTACATGATTAACTCCGAGGGTGACAAGATCAAGATGGAGGTTCATGACCTCATCCCATATGTCTACCTTGGAGCCAAGGACTATAGGCCTACACCTGACCACGAGGCCGAATTAGTGATGAAGGTGTTAGGTCTCGGTGGTGACAACCATGCATCGAGAACGATATATCTTGATGGTGAAAGTGGTGATGAAATGTCTGAATCGGATGACGGAATTGGTACGTTCGTCGACGGGCCAATGAAGTCTCCGAGGAAGACGAGAAAGAAGAAGCGTTCCAAGAAGAGAACAACTCCTGCAGCAGCTGGTGAGGAACTCGACGACGATGATGAATATGAGCAGTCCATCCGCGAAGACGACCCAGAAGATGATGAAGTTCATGTTGATGAAGTTCCTGGTGCGGATGAAGATAAAGAAGATGATGATGATCGAGTGCCAGCAGCTGATGATGTTCCAGAAGTCGATCAATCCGATGAAGATGAAATTGGTGTTGAGCATGGACCACCTGAAGAAGAAAATGATGAGGATGATATCGATGTTGATGATCCTGACAGAGGAGTACGTTTGTCGAAGAGAGGTACATTGAAACATGAAGCACGTACTCTTGAACACCTCTTGACACATCGGTACAAGAACCCATACTGCAATTCTTGTGTAAGGGCCAAGATGAAGCATCACAAGACTTACCGTGGTGCATTCCGCCGAAAGCTCACTAAGTTCGGCGACCTCATCACCTTCGACTTCATGGACACTCGCAAGACGACCAAGTTGGGTTATGATACGGTCAAAGAGATTCTTGTCATTCGAGATAGGTACACCGGCATCATTCAGAGCTACCCTTCTCCAACCAAGAACACTGAGGATGTTGTGAGAGCGATGAAGTACTTTATGGGAAGACGAACCATTAGAGAAGCCTACTCCGATAAAGCCAGACAGTTTGTCAAGGGCATGGAGGCTCTCAAGATCCCTTTTGATCATGCTCTGCCGGGAAGACCTTCGACGAATTCTCTTGCCGAGCGCAACAACCAGTTCGTCATTGCGACTACTACCACATGCTTACTTGAGGCTGGACTACCAGCATGTTTCTGGAAGTTTGCCATACGATGTGTATGTCACCTACTCAATGTGGAACCTGGTGAAGACGATGTGAGTGCATGGTGTAAGCTCCATGGCGCCGAGTTCAAGGGCGACAAGATCCCATTTGGTGCATTGGTTTACTTCAAGCCGAGTGGAGCAAGAGCCAACGAACAAGCTCACAAGTTCGACCCCAAGGGCATCCCTGGTGTCTTCGCAGGCTATGAAATTGCCCCAGGCGTCAACTGGCGACGACAGTATATGGCATGGGCATTGTCTGACATGACGAAGCAGAACTACTCGTTCAATGCTAAAACAATCATCGACAAGCTACGCCATCCACATCTCACTGAGAAGATTGAGGTACACTTGCCATTGACGTTTCCATGCAAAGACATCTATGAAAAGGTGAACACCACATTGGAAGGGTTAGCAGTGAAAGATCGCCTTGAAGGATCACCTGATTTCATTGAAGATCAACAAGACGATGATGATGATGATGGAGACGACGATGACGATGGCGATGGTGATGCTAAACCCAAGAAAGGGAAGACCACCAATCGAGTTGAACATCAAGAAGAAGAATTCGAGCGTCTCATGGAGGAAATGGACATCAAACTCGACAAAGAGAAAGCTGATGATACAGAAGTCGTTGATGGTCCTCCTCTACCTCCCCCTGATGGTGAACCTCCTTATGATGGACCTGAACATCACTCTATGGGCAAACCTGGTGACGGTATCATCTACCTCAGTGACATCAGCGAGCATGTCAAGCTCGACAAACGTGGACGACCTTATCGTGTTGGTCCAGATGGTCGCAAAGAAGTACGTGGATTACCTAGGCCAAAGAGCAGTTACAGTCCTGAAGAATGGAGAGCATTGTCGGCTAAGGAGAGAGATATCATCATTCGTCGTGGTAAACTTGAGGAAGAGGCTGAGAAACTCAAGGAAATCAAGTTGAAGAAAGAAAGAGAGAAGAAGGCCAAAGCCGAGATCTCCGAAAAGAAGAAACATGACTCAAATTCATCCAAGGGTCCAGTTGAAGATGAAAGCCGAAAGAAGAAAAAGAAAAAGGATAATAAGAAGTTAAAAGACAGCTCAGGCAAAGATGGAGGCAAAGACACTGCTGTCGGTGTGGGGATGCTCCGAGGAGAGTGGGAACGTATATCTACGTCCCATGATCCGATGACGAGACTGAACCACAATCGAGGTCGCAACCCGTGGGAACGTTCGTCGACGTCCCATGGAGCGAGTGATCTCATCGACATCAAGAAGCGCAGTGCCACATCTCCTTCAGTACCCAGTGAAACGAGCACAAACGTTCCAAGTGATGATGATGGTCAAGAGTTCTTGAATGAATGGGACGAATGGTCTGAACATGAAGTTGGAAATGGACCAAAAGCTCGTTGGGAAGATGTTCACTATAACTTCAACACTGGGAAGGTCACAGCACCTGCTAATACTGCACCATCGACTCCTACCTCAAAAGACTCCGACGGCAAGTCCAAGGTCAACCACTTCGTGAGTTTGATTCCTTGTATGCCTTGTGTTCATCAAGACCTTGAGCATCGTGAGAAGTTCGGTCAAACTGATGTGAGGTTTGGGAAGTTGTTCAATGCGATGGTCTCTCGTTCTGTTGGTCGTAAAAAGATAATGGAAGACCCGGACGCCAAGGCTTCTATGAGGAGTGAGTGATTGGGTCAGCATAAGTAGGGTGTCTATGATTTCTCCGTTATTCGTGAATACGATGATGTTGTTGCAGAACCAAAACGTGAAGGTAAAGAAGTCCACATGGCACGAGTTTACGGCATTTGTGTCGAAAAGAACTATCAGCTGCCAAAGGGGAGCCCTGGACGCAAGTTTAAAGGGAGAGGCGTTCTATTTGGCAATCAAGTTAAGAACCAGCACTGGGAAGCCGCGTTCTTCCAAGACTTCGGCAATTCTCCGGCGACATTTGAAGCCTCCCGATGGGCAGATTTCTATGGTTGTGTCCCCGGCCACAATGTGAAGTTGGCAGATGCTATCCAAGCGTATATTCAAGCGAGGCTTACGGGACCTCCTTGTTGGGTCGAACTCCTTGAAGATACATGGCCGGACGACGTTGACATCCGGAAGTTCAGAAGGCCGGTAGTGCGACTTGTCAAAGCACTTTATGGTCACCCTGATGTGGGCACGATGTGGGAACAATATTGTGACAAACATGTCCGTGAAGTCGGTTTCATGCCAGTAGGGGAGGAATGGCCATCGATGTATTTCCATAAGGAACTCAAACTTTTGTTAGTCATCTATGTGGATGATCTTAAGCTAGCTGGACCAGCGCAGAACCTCACCAAAGGTTGGGAAATGTTAAGGTCTAAGCTGCGCATAGAACCAGAGACTGATCTGGGTCTTTATCTTGGTTGTTTGCTAAGCAAAGGAACCAATCGCCTATTTGATGGTACAGAGGTCACAACAATGACCTATAATATGGAGGGTTTGTTGAAACTCTCTGTTGAAAGGTATCTTGAACTTGTTGGGAAGGATACCAAATTAAAACAGGTCTTAACGCCTAGCCTCCCCGAAGAGACTAAACAACATAAGTCTCGAGCACCAGTACCTGGGGACCCTAAGCATGCAGTTCAATGCCCTTGGTGTTCAACAAAATTCGATCCTGGATCGTCGGTTGCCTTACCGCCCGATGCCTCCGATTCTCGGCCGGAATCTGTTGAAGTCCAACGAGGTGCACTTGCCTCTCATGCTGCTAGCATCTTGATGAAGCTTCTATATGCAGCAAGGATCGCCCGATTTGATTTGTTGAGATCGATCAATACGTTAGCACGAAATGTGACGAAATGGTCCATTCAAGATGATGCAAAACTATACCATCTGATGTGCTACGTCAACTCTACCTTAGGGAAGAGAATGATAGGATGGGTCGGTAACAATATGAAAGATCTATCCATTGCGTTGTATGCAGATGCTGACTTTGCGGGATGTGCACAATCTTTGAGGTCCGCATCAGGTTCTCATATGCATATTCAGGGGAAACATACTCGGTTTCCGTTGGCTGGTGGAAGCAAACCCCAGGGGTATGTGAGCCACTCTACACCTGAAGCTGAGATTGTAGCCGCTGATGTAACCCTTCGAACAATGGGTCTTCCTGCACTCAGTATTTGGGAAACGCTTACAGAGTTATCTCCAAAGTTGTTGTTTCATGATGACAATCAAGGGATGATTGGTGTGGTTCGTTCTGGAAGGAATCCAACAATGCGGCATCTGGAAAGGACTCATGGAATTACTATTACGTCATTATATGAGCATTTCAGTAAAGATTACTTCGTTCTCATGTATGAGATTACCGCGAAGATGGCCGCGGACATCCACACAAAAGCTTTGACAAACCCACTCGCCTGGAACAAGGCATGTATGTTGATCAATCTTTTGGAACCCGAAGACCTTGGTTCGAAGCAATTGGCAGACCTAGTGCAACCCACTACGGATGTTGACACTACAGTTCGTCAAGTTTTTCAGTCAAGGACAGATGAGGTTCCCAATTTTCCATATACTGAAACACCCATACTGCCACCTGAGGTGTATCGTAAGGGTCTTTCAAGTCGAGAAAAGCTTCAAGAGCTACCTGGAATGGATCCTATCTTTGTGGTCAAAACCCCTACGTTGTTCAGAACAAGACCAGCTGGTGTCAAGCTTCCTGCAGATTGCCTTCGGAGCACCTGGATCTTAGTCCACGGGAAGTGGGAACAAGTTGAGGATCGTGTTCCACCTTTGCTACAACAATCACGTTTTAACAAATGGATTGAACGGGCATGTTTCCAATACCATTACCCCACTTCCGCTCCGATTGTCTCACTGCCCGCAAGTGCGTCCACGGCGGCCAGCAAACAGTTCCTACGGGCGTCGACGTTGGAACTGGACAATCATCCGAGCCTCACATTCAGTACTGAAATACTCTTTGAACAAGCTCAACGTCCCCAAAAGATCCCGTTTTCGTTACATGAAGGGAATTCCATGACTATTAGGGTGATCAATGCCCTAGTACGCCTTGTTCATGGGGGGAGAGGCATGGAGGATTCCAAACAACAAATTTTAAAGTTTTCCAAGATGCAGTTACCAAAATCGCCCGTACGGAGAAGAAACGCTAAGAAAATAGCATCAGTAACAGAATGTGGTCATGATGAAGTTCCTGTTCGTGACGAATGGAGATGGATAGGTGATCATGTTCTGGAAAGGATCCACAATATACCGAGAAGAGAAATGTTCGTTCCAAGCGATTGTGAAGATTGTCCCTGTGATCATCGTTTGATTCAAGATTGGAGAGAAACTCAATTGAAGTTCCAGTCGAATGTGAGGGTGGACAAAAGTAATTGGCGTCTCCCAGGTGATAATGGAGAAAGGTCAAACAATCGAAATGAGTTCTGGATTGGAAAGTCTATCTTTCGTGTTTTGAGACATCAGGAGGTTCTTCCGGTTGCGAGTTGCATTATGGATGATAATCTGATGGCTTGTGTCAACACCATGGGTCTGGATATCATTTCACCAAACAAGATATTTATTCCTCACACTTATCGGATGGTGATCGAAGAGAACAAGAATGACAATGAGTTGAATGTGTTTGCGGACAGTCTGATCAACCTATTATTGGTTCGTGATAATGGGCAATGCATGAAGTATACGTTCGTCAGATCTATTCCCGACCTTGAGAGCACGAAGTATCTGGGGAAGAACGTCACTATTACCATGCAGGAGTTGCCCGAAAGAACACCCACTATGATACTGATGTGTGCTGAACCTTCAAGTTTGATGACAAAGAGATACAGTACAATTATGGACACATCTATTCATCTGGAATTGATCACAGAGGATGATGACCTTCTCTCCAGATATAGGAGCGCGAAGTGGAGGAGATGCCTCCGCAGCAACAAGGATTGCGTCTTCTTCGCTGGACCTTGCACAGGCGGATCTCCGTGGAACAGGCTGAACAAAAGAGTTAGTTCTGTTACAGCACACATGATCAAAGCCAAAGCACGCCTGTACTGGAATCTATGGGAAGAGTTTTCAAATTGTCTTCTGAAAGTGATCAAGTTAGATGCTATGGCACTATTGGAGTTACCGAGAGGTTGCGACTATTGGCATGATGAACGGATGAAGTGCATGATTGAAGGTACGGGCTCACACATTCATGACTTTGACGGATGTATGTACGGTCTGAAGACGCAGTTTGATGGTCGTCACATCCCTATTAAGAAGCCATGGAGAATTGTATCGTGGGGGGTTAAGTTTGAATTACACAAAAGATGTGACCGAAGACATGATCATGGTAAATGTGAAGGTCGTGAAACAAGGATCACTCAGACCTACACCCAGCAGATCGTCGACGTTATCTTGAAGACTATATGTCGATATGTGTCTATTCGGTTCAAGAAGTCGTTGTCAGATGAGGATGACATTTGCAGCAGTTGCATACATGACAGACGATCCATCAAGAAGACAGCGGTATCAGTTACATATGACAACAGTGAAGTTACAGCAGATCTCATGTGGTTGATGATATATCACAAGGATAGATGTCGGATCAGTGCTGACGCTGTTTTCTCAGGTTGTCAATTTACGAGGAGTCAAAACGTCAAGACTTTTGCGACTTCTCACTCGCCTTGTATCGTCAAACGAGTGATCGGAAACCGGACCGGAAATCTCCGACCGGGAGTACGTGACCTCGAGGGGATCGGAACACCGAGGGCACATCTGCCACGGTTAGTACGTGAACCTGACGGTCAAGTCGCCATGTCGAACTACACGCAGATCATTGGTTCTGCGCAACATGATCTCAACGACATCAACAAGATCCTCATTACGTTGAGAGAAAATGGGAAACAAGCAGCGATCCCGGCCATGTACAAGGAGTACGACCCGACCATCAGCAGCCAGCCCGACAGCACGGTCAACAAGTGGCATGCGATTGGGATCAGTCCGATCGCTGCGGCCTCAGCCTGCTACTTAGGTAAGGTACCATCGAACCGGTCCGAGGTGGAGGCGATCACACTATACCTCCAGATCTTGGAATTGATCAAGAACCAGGAAGAGCTGAACACTGGGGCCAAAAGGTTCTTGGACAAGTGCACCACCTACATGAAGACCTTTGTCCAACTGGCATCTCGGAACAATCACAAAGTTCTTGGGTTTTGTACATCGGAATGTATCAACGGATTGGGAAACATGTGGGAGTACATCAAGAACTTCCATGTGCCTCACCCAATTCGAGTCGAAGGATCGTTCACAGCTACTTCGACATGGGCATGACCTGGCAATCGGAGTCAACCCAGAACACGTTCAATGCGATGCTCGACGAATGGCAGCGACAAGTCATCCATCTTGGGCATGCATGGAGGTGCTACAACCAAAAAGTCGACGATGAGGGTGAGATGATAGAACCTATGACATTGGAAACGACAATCAATGACCTCATCGAGCAGAACACCAAACTGGGCCGTGAAAGAGCTGCCGCGGTGAACCACTTCACCTGCATTCTGGCTCTGTCGCCACCAATCTTCAGAGCCAAGGCTAAGCTGGAGAGGTATTGACGGTTCTCCGATACCGCAAGGGCAAACATGAAAAAGATTAACGACTACTTTGCCAAGATTCAATATTCTCTGATGCTTACTTCAGAAATTCTGATGAATCATGGGTACAATGTCATCAACGTTGAGGACGGCAACCACGGAGAGATCATGAAAAGAAATAGATGCATTTCTGCCCTGAGAAATTTCATGACGACTCTCTCAGAAAATCAGGCTGGTGGAGGACAACCAGGGGTACAAGTGGCATCAAGCGAATGGAGAAAGGTCCTGAAGTTTGGTGATGGAGTTTGGCCGCCGGAACCACCCAGATCGTGGATTCCAGAATGGGTGACGATCCCAGATCCAATAGTGCCTGTACCGAGGATCAACAGGTTCGGACCAAGGCCACCTCCTGGACCACCACCTGGATACAAAGCACCGCCACAGCCTTATCCATCGGCGAAACCACCACCGCCGAAGGCAAGACCAACATCACCATCGGCACAGACGGCACCTTCAGGGCCGAGTGCATCGGGATCTCAAGCGTCAGGTTCAGCTGGACCACCACCGCCACAGGCGGCACCCAAGCCTGCGGCGAAGCCAATGCCAAGACGTGAGACTCCTGCAACGGACTATGTTCCACCATTGACACCTTCAAACGTGATCCTGTATTGCAGGGCGTTGACGGACTACACGGGCACTCAGGTGAGATCATTCCTGAACATCCACGTGAACTGAGTTTGCTCTGTCGTACGTCCAAGGACCAATGGCGAACAGGGTGCAATCAACTTGGCGTCAATACCTTAGAAGGGTAGCCACGTACACCTGCTTGTGCTTCGGACTTACCAACGCAAGGGAGATCGGTGAATCATCCTACCCCTTCAGCGACATGGAATGGCTGAGGATTTACAACGCCGCAACGAAGCGTGCTTACATAGTCCCGTTTTTTTATAACTAGTTATGTAGAGTTATGTTAATTATGTAAAGTTATGTTGAGTTAGCTAACTAGTTATAACTCTTACTAATTCTGTTTTTGTGTTGTTTTGAATGTAAGAAAAAATGCTTTCTACTTCAAGGAAAAAAGGTTTGCTGGCATCAAGAGGCTACCAAAGCTTTAATTTTCAAACAAAAACATTGAGCCATATATATGGGACAATTGTCCAGGATGAATGTCATGGTATGTTCAAAAAGAAAATATGTAATTCAATATGAACATTGTGTAACAAAGAATGAAACCAAATAAGTACCAAGAATCATTTGAAATTAAGTTGTTTATTCAAAAAAGAATGAATCCGTATTTTGTAGCAAAAGGAAAATAAGAGTAAGCAACACTGATGCAGACTCTGATGAGCCACCCCCATCTGCTGGATCGCTGAGCTCTGCTGCATCTGCGCTTCTCTTCTCTTTGCCTTTGCCAGAAGCCTTGCCACGCTGTCCTTCTCTGCCCCTCTTTGCAGCTGGAGCGCGCTTTTTGGTTAAGAGCTTGAAAGCACCGAGGGCTTGCTTTGCGTCTTTCTCTTGCTGCAGCTGACGACACAAAGAGTCAATGTCAACTGGCTGAATAGCCACAACATCAAAAAGATGTAAGAGCCGCACAGGGCCAACCTTGAGAGTGGCCATTTCCCAGTCGTCGGCTAATTTCACCAGTTCAACACAGAAGCGCTTATCCCCCAGGCACGTCAAAGATCCGCCTTTGCTTTTCTCGCAAGCCAAAGTAAACAGAGCACCTTCAGGCACTTGTTCTCTTGGCAAAACGGATAGGCCCACCAAAACTGCATCGATTGGTTTTTTCCGGGAGTTGTAAGCAACAGCCGCATAGCGCTTTACCCTTGCCGTGGGCGCAGTAAATTGCAAAAGCAGGGGCTCCTCCATTGGGCACGAAGGGCGGGGCGCCTGTCTCATAATGGTCTCCAAAACCAAATCAATCAAGGTTGAATACGCTTTGCGCTGCCGCCCTGGAAGGCCATGGGGGCATGCGTCGGGATGGCATTCAGCCCACAAAGGCCCTGGCATTTCTGGAGCGCCGGCAAAGCTATCATCAGCTTCAGGCAACAGGTCACAGCTTGAGTCCTTAAACTCTTGGCCCAACCTGTGGAAATCTTCGAGATTGTCGACCACAATGTCTCTGCGCAAGGGAAACCCAGAGGAAGCACTCATCTCCCAAAAACCACCACAAACTTTTTCACTCTCGAGCAAGCGAGAACGATCGCTAGCCTGAGCAGCTTTGGATTGCAAATTTTGGGCTCTTGCAAGGGTAGCATATTGCCTGCGGGTATCTAGAGGCAACAGCCTCCACTGCCGCATGAGACCATTGGCGGGGTTGAGCCCAGTTTCCTTTGCAAAAATGTGTATACCATTTTGAGAGCGGCCTCTTTTTGCACCGTGTGCCCAAGCCGGCCTACCTCTATTACTCTTTGGCTTGCAAATTTGTCTTTCCTTGATAGCCTTCAATCGCCAAGTCTCAGTTAACCGCCGGAAGTGGTAAACCACATGCTTTGCTGCCAGCGTGCTGAGTTTGGGCTTGGGTCCTTTGCGGTCACACCAGCGGTTTAGTCTTGCAAAGTCTCTTTCAATGCATATGGATGTGGGAACAACCCGGTCGAAGACCTCTGCTAGAAACTTCAAAGTGTCTTCATGAAGCAAGGCTTCTTTGCTTTGGATAATTACGCGCAGTTTCAAACTGAAGCAGTCAAGAAAACAAGCTGGAGCCTGGAAGAAAAGGTCGGCAGCATTCTCTTGCAAGAGTGGGTCGAGCAACTTGATCAATTTCCATGGGTATCGCGTCCAAGGCTCAATCAACTTTCTGTGCAACTGGCCCATGGTTGTAAACAAGCATCTTCGGGTGGCTCGCAATCTGGGCTGCGGCCAAGCAAGGATGGGCCCATAGTGTCCCAGCAGCGGGCTCCAAGCATCAACCCCAAAAGT
This sequence comes from Cladocopium goreaui, assembly GCA_947184155.2. Lineage (NCBI taxonomy): Eukaryota > Dinophyceae > Suessiales > Symbiodiniaceae > Cladocopium > Cladocopium goreaui. The sequence continues at coordinate 78,951 of CAMXCT020003746.1, forward strand.
ATCCAGCAGCAAGTCTTCTAACTGAGACTGGGCTTTGGCAGCTGGATTCCGGACAGGGTCGGCGAAAAAACCAGCTGACGCTGGTGGATCATCAAGTTGCCTCTCAGGCTCTGGCTGAGGTCTCTCTGTCTTCCAAGTGCCTCTTTTGAAGAGAGAATAATATATAATCATCACTGGTGCTGTCACAACTGACCACAACATGGTGAACCACTGGCTCTGCGCGTCACCCAAGAAGTGCGTTGCCTTTTTTTGCCTCTTGCGGGCCAACTTTCGCCACACCTTGGTTTGATCCAAGGGAACCCCAAGTTCCTTATCTTCTGCAAGGCCCTCGTCTTCAGACTCGCTAACGTTGGCCTGAGACCCGTTGTCAAAACAACGACGAAACGCCTCAGGAACAACGTTGCAGAAATGTTGCATCGCTGAAACCAGGTTGATGCAGGGCGCTACGGTAGTCCATTTATTCAATGCAGGAGCAGTGAGAGCACGTAGAAAAACGGCTTGGACCAACTTCACAGCTTTTTCAAGACTCTCGCCTTCGCTGCTGCAACATCCTCGGCAGACATGCACCGGCGGTCCTGCCAGGGGAGCAGAATCAAGAATCAAAACTGGAAAATGTAACTTAGCCAGAGGCATCCTGGAACTCTCCTTTGGGCACACCAACCCCCCTATCATCCGGAAAATTGCGTTACACTATTGATTTAATGCTTCCAGTTGCGTCATGCGTTGACATTCATAGCTATTTAATCCCCTTGGAAAACTTACTTATTTTACATTCCACCTGAAAAACAAACCGTTACAAACAGCAACTCCCCTTGCAAACCAACTGACAACAAAATGAAGCACAGAAGAACTGGATGCGCTGTCTTTTTGACTGCTGTGGAAGAGTCCGCTGGTTGCGGCTCGAAGGTTGAAATCTAACGCTTTGCAAAACCAGGCCGAGGCCCCGCAGCACTTTTAAACGAAACAACAGCTCATTCCAAATGCAGTGGCTTGTTAAATAAGGAATAATACTTGCGTAGCTGCTGCTGCGGGGCAAAGCAGAAAAGGCCTACGGGCAGAAGCGTGTCAGATCCAACCTGGTTGGAAGCCACAAACGCCTAGAGCCAAAGGTTGCCTCTGTACCAAGTGTTGCGGCCTTGCCAGGTCCTGTGGCTGTCAGTGCGATCCGGAGGAGGCTGCAAAGGGCGACCATTCCACACCTGCTGGAGGTACATGGCCAAATCAACATTGCAGCGGAGTGCAAGATCAACCTTGGGCCAAGTTCGAAAAATAAGTATGACGAGTTATTATAATTATTAATTATTATCAATATAGTGAGCTAACCTATGGACCCGCAAAACCTAAATCATCAATTACCATACATGGGGAATGCTCTTGAAAAAACACAATGACAACAACTGTCCGATAGGTCTGCGATCAAACATGCCAAGAAGCACAGCCAAGTCCACGACCATTGCCTTCGTTGATCACAGCGGAAACCAGGCCAAAGGCCGCATCTGTGCCGTTGGCCTTGTTGTACATCGAATACAAGATCCTCTTCGTTGTGTATACCATGCCTTTTGAACAGGCGTGGTGCAACACAGTGGATCCGTTTCCAGACCGGCACTCCACCGTTGTCAAGGCGCTGTGCTCCAGCAGGTGGCTTAACATGAACTTGTAAGTTCCTTCATCCATGCTGGTCTTGCCTACGTCCACGCATACCATAAGGGGCGTCCATTGCTGAGGTCTTCCGGTAGGAGAGGTAACTTGGTCGCACAAATGCGTGTTCAGGTTGGTCAGCTTGACCGCCACCTCCCAGCATCCAACCCTGACAGCATGATGCAGCAAAGTCATGCCGTTGGAATCCTTGAAGTGGAGAATCGTTGCCTCTGTGACCGCTGGCTCGTCCAGCATAGGCAACACCGCCAGAGGCGAAGTCCCACACAGGGTTAAGAAGACCTGTTCCTTGAATGTGTCCTTGTTGGCGTCCTCCAAGCTCTTGGCCAACATAGCCTGGCGGTGAAGCCTTTGCTCTTCCAGGAGGTTAACAATGCGTGCCATGGTCTCTCCATCCTGCTTCGAAAAAGCAGCGGGGTCCAACGGCTTCGGCTCCGAGTCCTTGGGCTCGTCAGCATCAGGAGCATCGTCTGCATCCCAGTCGGGCTTCTCTTCCATACCTGCTGCTGTGCACACAAGGACAAGCCCTACAAAAAAAAAAAAGAAATGAAAAAAAGGGTGTGTTATGATGATTTGAATTGGATGAGGAATAAAAAACATTCGAACCAGCACAAGCTGCTGGCGTCTCCCTCAGACGGTTCCTGACCCATGTCAACGTCTGCACGATCTGCGTTTGTCTCTGGATCAGTTGTCTTAACCTTGGCACCAGAGGCCGAAGCTGCGCCCTTCGGACTCTTTGCAGTCTCGGCTGGTGCCTCAGAAGGGGACTTTGGCTGCAAAGTTTTCAGCAACTTGAAGTTCAATTTCTCCAGGTCGTCGCACAAGGATTTCAGCTTGGCTTCCCGAGCTTCTTTGCTGTGGAGCTCATCTGGCACGAGTTCAAACTCGGGCTGAGCCCCTTCCTCGCCTCCATCTCCATGTTCTTGCTTCTGCTTCTTTGGTGGAGTTGGCAAGGAAGCATTAGAGGACTCCACGGAAGGACCTTCGTGGCTGGATTGTGTGGTAAAACCATGGTCAGAGACCGCATCATTCTCACTGGTGATGTACTCAAAAGAAGAATACCCAGAAGAATCGCGGCTTGGTCGTGGCATAGCCTTCACCTTGGGTCTCGAACCATGAGGTCCAACCAGCTCAAAGCCCAACTGCATGGCTTTCTTCCTGAATTTCACCGGCGTGATGATCTCTGCAGCGGCGAAATTCTCGGCTCCTTCCAGAATCTTCGCCTCATTGTCACACAGCCAGTGGATGGGTTTTGTAGGCCGGCGTCTTGAAGCGTTGGGCGGAGGAAGGCTGCTGAGGTCGAGGATATTGCGCAAGGTGTTGCAGTATGCCTCAGCTTCCTGGGCCTTCCATCCTGTCAGGCGCATAATCACAGCGCAAATCAAAGTTGCGCTGCGATGGGCGCCATTTTTACAACAGATGAGCACAGAGTGACCTGCCTTCAAATATTTCACAATTTGATCAGCCACGTCCAAGAATGCCCGGAGGGAATAATCACCGTTGACAAGGCCTGTTCCGTCAATGTAGGGCAGCACCTTGATGTTCATTGAATCTACAACCGCGGGCTTGCGAGCAGCCGGGAGGATCACTGTGATGAAACTTGCCTCCAACAAGGATTGGTCTCCACTGGCTATTTCGCCACCCAGCCAAAGGCTTCCAGAGCACCCTGGCACAGCCTTGGCCATGTCGAACACCATATGCATAGGGTGCCTCATGTCCGACTTACTCACAAAAAAAAATAGTACAGAAACAATATTCCATCCAACAACAAGTACAAATATGAGTCATTGGGTCGGTGGGGGATATTAAAGAAGCAAAATGCTGTTATAAATATTAAATATCATTGTGTTTTTTACGGAATTAAGAATGAAGGCATCTACATATCTATATATGTCTGTTGTTTGTATCATACAACATAGATATTTGATAGTTATTTGTACCATATGTTATCTCCTGGAAAGAGCAAACCAGAACAAACAAAACACTAAACGAACATCTGCACCCAGCGACCGGGAATTGTAAGCATCCCTGGCCCACTTCACAGCTTCAACTCCACCATAGGTGTCAGTAACCAGGCATCTGCTCAGTTCACGTACAACCCTGGTCAAAGCCTCGTCATCCGTCAGCACCTGTGAACCAGGCCAGAGGCCACGAACACTCTGGCAGCGGCTGTCAAGGGGGGCAAAGGCTGCACCCAAGCCATGCTTGCGCAAAACATCGCTCAGGCCTTTCGGGTCCGGTTTGCTGTAGACTGCGGGCATGGTTCTCCACTGGCTTCAACTCCGGAAGCACACGTGCAACGCTTGAGCCCAAAAAATCTATAATGTCAGAAAAATTCACTTGCAGCGCTATAGACACCACTGGCAACCACTTCCCCTAAAAATTCAACCCTGAACAAACAATACCTTTAAACAGGGGTAGAACTTCCATCAAGAAAAAAACACATCAAAAGTGATGAACCCAGTCCTGTCCACGGACCAGCGAAGAACTCCACAAACTCGTCATATATAGCCACGCCTTGCTCCTCATCTCCTTGCTTCACTAAGGCCAAGATTTGCTTCGCGCAAACCTGGCCAAAGGCCCATTCTTCGGCTAAGCCATCTGGAATCCGCTGGAGTATTTGCATTTCCTCCTGCAAAATATTGCGCACCTCGGCAACCAGTTTGCGAACCACGACTCCTGAACGAAGCGTTTTTGCCACAGCGTATGCTCCGGTAAGCACACCCAGCAATTTCGTGATTCTTTCGATGACATTCCCCGTCCTGTGCTGCAAACACAAAAACGGGAAGAACATAGACTGTCTGTCTAGCACAGACTGCAAATGCCCCAATAACTTAATATTGGCAGGTGCAGCATCACAAGTCACTAGAACCAGCCTGTACTTCGCAGGCAAAGTGGACAAACCCGGCCAAAGGCCCCCCAAACCTGCGCAAAGCGCGGGCCACATGGTGGAAGCCTTCTTGTTGGGAATTGCCACAGGCAGTCGAAGAATGTCGAAATCCTGAAACTCATCGGAAAAACCAAAAGTCAACTGGGCATGAGAAGCTAGGATGGACCAGGCGCCGAGGCCGAAGGATTGCAGGTTCACCTCCAGCTCAGTCTCGTCAAAAATCATGTTGGTCATTGCAAATTTCAATCCTGTCCTTTTTCCCTTCTCCACAACAATTTGCATGCCCCTCTGCTGACCTGTCATGACCAGCTGAGCAGCAAAGAATCTGCACTCTGAAGCGTGGCTCGCGCTGCCGCCATCTACCTGGCCAGCAACATGCCTGGATGCCATGTTCTCGCTTGCAAATGCTGCTCGAAGAACTGCATCTGGTGTCCATTGTTTCCACTTGCCTTGTCCTTTCGTTGCAGTGCGCCTGCCCTCCAGGCTGCTGGGAATCAAGAAATCCTTCGTTCTATTGCGGCCACTGCGATTGGTGTGGGCTGCCTGCTGCTTGAACGCCTCAGCTTTCAACCTCTGCCGCTCTTGTTTCTTCCCCACCATACGCAGCAGAGCTGCGCGGCTGCGACGGCGCAAAGGTAAGCCTGGCCGGTGGCCTGCCAAACCAGGCCCAAGGCCAGCGTCACCGTACTGGTGAGCCAACGCAGCTAAAGCTTCAACGTCCATGGCGTCTGCAGCGTCTACGCCTCTTCTTCGGAGGCTCCTTTGGTGGCGTCACCTCCACAGCACGAGAAGGACGGCCTCCCCGTGGAGGGGAAGGGGTCCCCAAGAAATCACACTCGCAATCTTTTGCAGCCCTCGAAATCCGTTCTGCCTCTTCCTCTGTCAGAAACTCCGTGACAAACCCAAACACACAGTACCAGCAGTACAAGTAAGTCATGCTGTGCGACTGCGGAGCCAAAACACTGCTGCAAAGCTGCAAGCATCAGAAAATACAACCAGCACAATGCGCAGACAAATTGAGAATCTCCAATCACGTGCATGAAGTTCAACAAGCAAAAGCAGCTCCAAACTAATAAGAAACACAGAAAAAGGGAAGGAAACGAGATAAACATATTTCTGAAAATATGAATAAGGAAAACAATGTTGAAACAATGATCAGAAAAAAAGAAACACACACATATATATATATATATATATTATATATATCATATATATTATATATTATATATATATTTGTTGAAACATTGAAAAATATTTTTTGAAAAAAACATAAACATATAAAACAAGTTTCAAACATTATAAAACATGTTTTGAAAAAAACAATGGTTTTTCAAACAAGTTTGCAAACATTTTTCAAAATTTTTATCTTTTTCGGAAACAATTTATCATTGTTTTGTTGGATTTTCAAAGTGTAATCACCACAATGGGTTTTGCGAACATTCAAATTACATACATAAATGTGTATGTATGTAAATTACTGTACGCACATATGTATATATATACATAAATAATATATATTATAATGGTTGAAATTACAAGGCATTATGTCACATGCATCGTATTACAACGCGCTACACCAGCTACATAAATAGATACAAAGGTCGATGCAAAGAGAGGCACATGCATGCATATGTACATCCGTACATGCATTGCATGCACACGTGCCTGCAGGCATAAAGACAGTCCGTTAAGTTACATTATGTTGCCACTTTTTCTTTTGCTTGCATTGCAATGCACCACCTCGAGACATACATACAAACAAACAAAGATTCCAGCATAGATGAGAACATAAATGCAGACTACAGAAGTATGTATCAATATGTCCATCAAATTTTTGATTAAAACACGGACGCATAACAAGAACACTAAATACAGGTAGATTGGATATGATTGGATAACATAAAATTAAAGGTTGGAAAGGATTAGACACGCGATAGAGCAAATAAAGATAGATAGATAGTTGGATAGATAGATAAATAGATAGATAGAGAGATAGAGAGGTAAGTAGGTAGTAGGCAGATAGATAAGGCGAAGATAGGTGATATCCAGATGGATGGGTAGATAGATAGACGACTTGGTAGATTGATCGATAGACAGACAGAACGATGACGAGAAAGAGAGAGAGAAAGAGACAGGGATAGATGCATAGATACATAGACACATAGATACGCAGATACAAAGATACATAGATTCATAGATATATAGCTTAGACACACAGATACATAGATAATTACATAAATATATAGATACGTAGCTTAGATACATAGCTTAGGTACATAGCTTACATAGATAGATAGATGGATGGATATGATAGATCGGATAGATTAGATAGATTAGATGCATGGATGGATGGATAGATGGATGGATGGATAGATGGATGGATGGATACGTAGGTGGGTAGGTAGGTAGGGATTGAATGAAAACATATAGATATCGTAAAGAAAACATCTTTACATTACATCACATGAACCTGCATTCCACTACTCTGTACTTGAAGTCCCAGCGTAACACAGATCAACACTGCTAATGCAGCGCAATATATTTATTTTGCATTGACGCGCCCCTAGATCCGGAGATGATCATAGCGGTCCAGCTTTCGCGCTTTCATACTTCCGTTCGCGTTTTCGCGTTTTCGCGTTTTCGCGCGGAAATGCCGCGCATCACCGGGGCCGAGACACACACATTTCCTGCACAGGGTTTCAGGGGGTGTCAGACCCTCTGGCATCAAAATTTGCAGATCCGATATGATCTGATGATAGAGAATCTTGATATATGATGATATATATTCCATCCTTTTCAACATTACAAAAGAGGGCTAGTGAGGTAGCCTAGTAATATGCCCAAAAGAGGTCTGAAATTGGTCTGAAACTGGTCTGAAACACCTTCCTACCCACCATCTCAGACATATTCCCCAATGTGACCGTTTTGGGATACCCATACTCAAACAAGTATTTGAAGAGAGCAATCGACAGCCCTATTTTATCACACTTCCCTGACGGGAATAAGCTTCTGTTTTCTTAATTTATCTTGGGGTTTTTGATTTCCCTTCTCCAAGTTGCGCCAAATTAACAAACGATAACAAATGCAAAGATAAGAAAGGACTTAGAAAGGCTTCTGTTTTGGGAACCATTTTCCGTTGTTTTGTACTGTGGTATATTGAGGTTTGCTCTGATTTTTTACACGGGCACACACAAACATCACATCCATTTTTGTTTGTCTTTACGTTTGTTATTTCCCCACCTGCCAGGTGAGGGTTATTAGATTTTATGTCAATTGCCTCGTCTCCTCTCCTCTCCTCCTCCTCGTCTCCTCCTGCCGGACCTCAACCACGATCATCCACTCCCAGTGTTCCCTGCCGGACCTCAACCACGATCATCCACGCCCAGTGTTCGCTGCCGGACCTCAACCACGATCATCCACGCCCAGTGTTCGCTGCCGGACCTCAACCACGATCATCCACACCCAGTGTTCCCTGCCGGACCTCAACCACGACCATCCAAGCCCAGTGTTCCCTGCCGGACCTCAACCACGACCATCCACGCCCAGTGTTCCCTGCCGGACCTCAACCACGACCATCCACGCCCAGTGTTCCCTGCCGGACCTCAAACACGACCATCCACGCCCAGTGTTCCCTGCCGGACTTCAACCGCGAGTATCCCCGCCCAGTGTTCCCTGCCGGACCTCAACCACGACCATCCACGCCCAGTGTTCCCTGCCGGACCTCAACCGCGAGTATCCACGCCAAGTGTTCCCTGCCGGACCTCAACCACGACCATCCACGCCCAATGTTCCCTGCCGGACCTCAACCACGACCATCCTCGCCCAGTGTTCCCTGCCGGACCTCAAACACGACCATCCACGCCCAGTGTTCCCTGCCGGACCTCAACCGCGAGTATCCACGCCAAGTGTTCCCTGCCGGACCTCATGTAGGAAGATATGGGACAAAGAATGTGCAGAAGAAAGTTAGAAAGAATGTCAGAAAGAATGTCAGAAGATATGCCAGAAGATATGCCAGAAGATAATGCCAGATAGAATGCCAGATAATATGCCAGAAGATATGCCAGATAGAATGCCAGATAGAATGCCAGAAGATTTGCCAGATAGAATGCCAGAAAATATGCCAGAAGATATGCCAGATAGATATGTCAGAAGATATGCCAGAAGATATGCCAGAAGATGTGCCAGAAGATATGTCAGAATATATGCCAGAAGATATGTCAGATAGAATGCCAGAAGATATGTCAGAATATATGCCAGAAGATATGTCAGATAGAATGCCAGAAGATATGTCAGAATATATGCCAGAAGATATGCCAGATAGAATGCCAGATTGAATGCCAGAAGATATGTCAGATAGAATGCCAGAAGATATGCCAGATAGAATACCAGAAGATTTGCCAGATAGAATGCCAGAAGATATGCCAGAAGATATGCCAGATAGAATGCCAAATAGAATGTCAGAAGATATGTCAGATAGAATGCCAGAAGATTTGCCAGTAAGAAAATGTATAAATGTCATGGTGGGGATCACACGAAGTAAAGTAATTTTTGGTGGTAACGTGAAAATCTATGAACAGGTTGTTGTTTCACCCAATTCATGTACCAAAGATGGTGAACACATCTAAGGCAAATGGGTTTGTCTGAAAATGAGCTATCCCCCAATCATCATGTTCCAATGATAGAAACAATTTCGGGCAGACCCCATTCTAACGGTTATAACTTGATTTACAACCCCCTTAACTACGGTTACTTGCAACAAACACTGGTTGACTTGATTAAAAGCCCAACTTAGGCAACTATGGGGCACTATCTTGTGGGGATGAACAGAATGACTAGATTACTTGATATATGGGTTTGTCTTGAAAATCAGTGATAATACTTGATCATACTAATTCCATTTCAATCACAAGCTTTGACTGGCTAATCCTCTGCTTGTTTGCAAGTTAACTCCCCAAGCAGGGCAAGAAAATTCCCAGTTCAAAAGAGGATTACCACATGTATGTCCGTAACCGAATCCGTATTCTCAACCGAAAAAACAAGCTATAGTTTCTTAACAAACCATTGATCAAAAACCACTTTTGCTGCCTAAAGTGAATATTTCTGGGTTAAGTATCATAATTCACAAAGCTGAATTAAGGCTAGTTTGCTATAATTGCCCCAATCCTAACCAGTATTCCCAGGTCCAGGAAAATGGCGAGGTCATGATCAAATTCATGAATATATTTTAGCCATATATTAAATCATATCCATTATCAACCATTATCAATTCAATGAGAATTTCAGGATCCTAAAATGGAGGTACTGTACCATATAAGGGCAGATTTTCTAGGGATATTACAAAGGCCTTAAACTCAGGCCTAAAATAGTGGTAGGTACAACCAATAAATCGGTTCCTGAAATGCATAGCCATTGATCAAGCATTGACATTGTAAGCCAATATCAACCATTGGCATTTATCATATGGATATTAAAGGCTATTGTATATTCCATTGTAAGCCAGTATCAACCATTGTCTTACCCATATGGCTTACAATGGCAATGGTTGATACTGGCTCCTTTAATACACATTTCGTTGATCATCAATTATCACACTGACCTTTAATACCCATATGATAATTGATAAGCATCTATGCACGGACGCGTTGCTACAGCCTCCTTTGATTTCATCGTTTTTAATGGCCTCAGTTGCTCTGCGTTCCCATTAACAAAAACATGTTTACACGGTGAATCACCAATTCTTCATTAGAATTAACCATAGAATAGTCACAAATTAGGCCACTATTACCAATTACCACTAACAATCCATTAACTCCCACTATATCCCCCAAAAAAACGCTGGATCACCAGTAAATCCAATTCAATCATCATTTTGGGATTTAATATGCTTTAATCAATTACATTCACCCTTTTTGTCCCGCGCCAAGTGTTTTTCAAGAACGGGAGTGTTTGAGTGGCGAGAGTCTAGGAGAGTGGCGTTGAGTGGTGTTGAGTGGCGACAGCCAACAAACGGACAGATTGCGTGTTCAATGTAATTTATACAAGATGGTGCCCCCCAGTTAGAAATGGGTTATAATCCTATTAACTATAGATATTTCACCTATAAACCATAGTCATTGGATTTATGAACCAACTTGGCTAACTATGGTACAGTACAGATTCTTTTAAAGCTACAGCAAGGTCTTCAAAAAGCGCTATGCCGTACAGCTATCCTCACCTGTGCGTCCAAGCGAATGCGGGAAGACTGCAAGGACTGCAGAAGATTGGTGGCCTTGCAACAATCTCTGGATCCCCAATCAGGCAATGATGATTATAATACAATATGGGGCCTCCTGGATAGCTAAGTTGGTTTCGAACTAGGTTAAGTATGGTTTATGGTAGATATATCTATAGTTATTAGGGTCTATAAACCAACTTATAGCACTGGGGGGGGCCACATTGTAGTAATAACGGAATAATGGGTTCACTATATCATACATTATATATGGGGTTTATAGTGGGTATATCACAATGGATCCAAATCTCTGGATTAGCAATGTGGGATTTTAATGTGGGGCCTGGCATAAGGGGTATTATTATAAGAGAAATCTATAATGTGGGGCCCCCTAGATAGCTAAGTTGGTTTATAACTCCAATAACTATGGTTTATGATACTTATAAGTATAGTTAATGATGCTTATAAACCAACTTATAACTGGGGGGCCCACATTGTATGGATCAGCAATCAAGCAATGATGAGGCAATAGTGATATAATGGGGTTGTTATGGGATAATGGGACATATATCCCGGATAAACATAGGAATATATAATAGTTTATACATATATGCAGTACTTAATCATGCAACAAATATAGTTAAAGTTATATATATAAATACAACGTATGTACTGTATAGTGGGCTTAATAACCATAATAGGCTAATATACCAATATATTATCGGGATATAATTGGGAAATTGTTATAGCATGGGGTTAGAATAGTAATATAATATATATGCACATAGAATGGGGATATTTATCAAACCGACCACAAGGTACTGCACCAGTTTGTTAGCTAAGTTGGTTTTGTTCACTAGGTGAATTCTATGGTTTACAGTAGATAAAAGTTAATATGGTTTAAACACCAGCTTAGAACTGGAGGGCACCACCGTTTAGGGATTCTGATGCCTTCTTCTTAACCTGGTTGGTGGATGAACATGTTTTCAATGGGAATTTCAGGATCCTAAAATGGAGGTACTGTACCATATAAGGCCATATTTTGTTGGGATATTCCCTTATGCAAAGCCTGAATTATGGGCCTAAAATAATGGTAGCTGCCTGCAATAAATCGGTTCCTGAAATGCTTGTCCATTGACATTCACCAATGATCTCACAGAACCCTCTTCAAACTCTGTATATCTGAAACCCAAAACAACCAGAAATAACCAAGCGGCTGCTTCCGTGGAAAGTACCATTTCTTGGCTACGGATTCATCACTACCAAAGGGAACCAACTAATCAAATATATATATATAATACCATGACTAGTTGGTGGTTTTAACATGTTTTAACCATATTGAAAAATATGAGTTCGTCAATGGGAAGGACGACATCCCATATATGAAATGGACAATAAAACATGTTCCAAACCACCAACCAGATAAAATACATGTACAGCAAACTATTGACTTCCTGCGTGCATCCTTCCAATATCTGAGTCTTCTTCCCTCCATCCATGCCTGCTGCCACGAAGTTTCACATTTTCGTATTGAGGTGGTGCAAGTGACCATATTGCCACCTTAGAACAGATGGAAGATGGTGGAAGTCTTCAGTGACTTCCTGTGCTTCTGTGCTTCCTTAAATGTTCCTACAGTTTTCTTTAAATGGGCTTATAATGATATAAAACCTTGATTATAGGAGTTATAACTCCATTTATAACTGTTAGTTGGGCCATAAGTGTAAATACATTCCAGTATACAAACATTCCAAGAATTTTTACCACCTGGTACTCAAACATGGCAAGGGCAAATCCAGCAATTTTCAAGATGATTTTCCCCATGAAAAAACCTTCATTTCTAAGGCATTTCCCATGCCACGATTGACTACCACAGGGTATATTTCGGGTTTGTCATGTAGATGATGCCCTCTGGTAATTTAACATGGCTATTGAACATGGCCATTTATAGTGTTTTCCCAATAAAAATGACCATTTTCAATAGCTATGTTAAATTACCAGAGGGTATCAATCCCTATGGATCCAGTTGTAGCTTCTTAGGAAGTACGACTGGGGTATGATGACTAGGGGGTTAGTTATACAAGTACCTTCCCAGGCAGTGGCCATGGATCCATAGGGAATGATATCCAGCCGTAAAGATTTAAGCATGTCGGACTGGGGCACCCAAAAAAACTATCACAAAGGTTGCCGATGAAGATCATCCCCTATAAAACAAGTGGAGGTTTCCGTTTCGTCATGGGGCGGCCCGCCCCATCATCCAGCCGTCATGGATGACCACGACGAAAGAATTGAAACATTTGGTGACTTGGTGATCTCCAATGAAGTATTCCATTGAATAGATTTCCATTGAATACCCATTTTAAATCATGATATTCCCACAATGTGAGGCCCCCAAGATAGCTAAGTTGGTTTATAACTCCAATAACTATGGTTTTATGGTACTTATAACTATAGTTACTGGTGCTTAAAAACCAACTTATAGCTGGGGGCCTCACATTGCATGATACCGCTTAATTTTGAGGATTCCTCCATCATTTAAGAAACCCCAGCTGCTCTCATCACTTCACTCCTGCTCTGATTGGTGTGGTATACCCCAGCACCACTTGGGGTCCACTGATTATAGGCCTGGTAACTGCATGATCCCACCCCAAATGGTTGGTGCTTTACCACATCATCCAGGCTCAATCCCTCAGCTTTCCAAGAATGTAACACATCCAACATGGTATATACATATCAACCTGGTTTCCCATGAAAAAAACTCCATATATCACCAATACGACACATTTGTTGATGGCTACTGTAAGTTAAATCCCAATCCCAAAAGTTTATCTTATAGTTTACAGAATGGGATGATGGATTGGTATGATCATTATGTATAGTTTATCTATAGTCTATAGTTACAGTTTATATAGTGTATGTTTTATAGACGCATGCATGCTGATGCTTTCCCAGCTAGCCGGGCGTTTCGGTTCCCTCCACCCCGCGGCGTTACCTCCAAAGGTCGTTAAGTAGTGAAGAGTCAGCCACCAGGTCGGGAGTGCCTGAAAGAGAGCAACCCGCAGCCGCAAGGATCCTCATTAAAGTGCACATATATAGCTTGTATATACAATGTGGGGCCCCCGAACGATAGCTAAGTTGCTTTATAACTATAACTGGGTTAAATATAGTTCATGGTAGCTGTATCTATGTTAATGGGGTTTACAAACCAACTTTGCTATCGTTCGAGGCCCCCACGTTGTAGTTTTCCATATATATTTAGCCAAATATATAGTCACTACCACCTATTTATGTTTTATACCTCCTATTCTGGTTGCTGGTTTCAACTCCTTTGAAAAATATGAGTTCGTCAGTTGGGATGATGACATTCCCAATATGATGGGAAAGTCATTCAAAATTCCATGGTTCCAAACCACCATACAGTTATGGCCCAGCTAACAATTATAAATGGAATGAAGTAGCTCCTATAACTAGTTGGTTATATATCACGAAATAAACCCATAAAAACAACTGTTAGTTGGGCCATAACTGTAGGTTTACCCACGTTACAAACTCTGCGCCTGGACGACTTCACCGAAGCTGCGGTCGATGAGGCCGTCCCAGTCCCAACACTTCACGGCCCGCAGCCAGTGTCCTTAGCTGAGCAGCAAGCTTGGGCCCATCCTGGAACGGTATATGATATGGGGGTTTCCATAGTCATGGGGATACCCCAATAGCTGGATGGTTTATAAGGAAAAAATATGAAAAAATCATCCATAAATATCTATAAATGGATGAGAACTGGGAGTAGCCCTATTTTAGGAAACCTCCATATATCCATTGCAATTCCCGGTTAAACTAGTTATCATGAAACAAATTATACACTCTCCAGTAACATAGACCCTGTCAAATTGGAAGATGAATTTCTACTAAGAATTGGCTATCTTCAGGATCTATGTCAATTGCGGGGAGGGTACCCATCGTTTGGGCTTCCCACCAGCATCCAAAGCACTGGCTCTCGCAAAGCTCCGTAGCGCTCGCTCGCCAGTGTTCGCAGAAGCACGTGAAGAGTGGGCCTCCTGGGTAAAGCAAAACATGGTCGCCGCCTTTTGCTAAGTCTAAATGTGCCTAAATGGAAAACAGCTGGCAAAACCAGTCATTCTATGGTGATATAGAATGATATAGATACATGAGAGAGAGAGAGATATATATATATATATATGACATGTAATAATAGGATGATCAACGTGGGCGGATGAAACCCGTAGTAGGGGCAACCCGTGATGAAACTCGCGGGGGAAACGAATCGTATCGTTTTTTCAAAGACACCTCGAGTGGATTTGCTGATTCGGGGTCCCCAAAAAAACAAATCACTTAATCGATTCCCCAGTCATGGTGGATTTCCCATTGACAAAATAAACAAATCACCTTAAACAAACCCAGGTAATCAGTCGTCCAGTTTTTAAAGCCAGTCTAGTGGATCAACTCTGGGAGCTGGACGGGTTTTTCCCAAGGCAGCACAGGCCAATGGACCATGAAGAATTGTCATGGAACTGCCATGCTACCAAATGATTTACCCTCTGGTGATTTAACATAGCCATGGAAAATGGCCCATTTATAGATGGTTTACCTATTAAAAATGGCGATTTTCCATGGCTATGTTAAATAACCAGATGGTATCTGAAATACGGGATCGGCAATTTCATGGTCCATCATTTTTTTAGTTGCCATACTGGTCGCATATCCCTTTTTAGATGCACAGAACGTGTTTCACACTGGAGAAGTCCCGACGACAATAGGAAAGTTGCATCCAATTTCTTAAGATCTTGGAGAAGAATGCACAGCCACTACCCTCTGGTAAACTAACGTAACCATGGAAAATCACCATTTTTTATGGGTAAATCCACTATGTTAGTTTACCAGAGGGTAATCACATTTGAAAGAGAACCTAAATGAAAATCATGGTGTGGCTAAACATCAAACTCATCAGACACAAAAAAATGATAGTTATCCGAAAACTTTGAAGGATAAATACACTTCCACACATTCTGGTTGGTGGTTTCAACCCCTCTGAAAAATATGAGTTCCGTCAGTTGGGATAATTATTCCATTCCCAACTGACAACTGAATGAAAAGTCATTCGAAATTCCATGGTTCCAAACTTTCCAAACCACCAACCAGACATATCATGTGTGTTTTTCTGTGATAACCATGGATAAACCCATTATAATCATTAATAACCATATTTATAAACCATGGTTATTAACCATTATAACCATTAGATTCCCTTAAGATACCCCCTTCCATCGTCGCGAAGACTTCCTCCAGCAGCTGTGCTGCGTCTCTCCAACGATCCAGGTGCCCATGCAGGGCGTTCAACATGTCTCACCATCCTCAGCGTCACGTGGATCATCCCACGAATCGAAACTGCTTGGGAACCCTGCTTGGGAACTGTGCCCCAGTTGGGAAATCGCTAAGTTAGTTTAGAACAGTTCAGTTTCACTTGGGTTTATGGTAGTTACATAGTTACTATGCTTTATAAACCAACTTACAACTGGGGGGGCACCACCTTGCAGGGCCTTCAGCCAACTCCTGTCGGTGAGAAAGGCTAAGAGATGGTGGCTATGACAGAGATATGGTATGTATACCCTCCGGTGTCATCAAACATGGCTAGCTGGGAAGTCCCCTATAAAAAAATGGGCATGAAAATGGTAAAATCATCGAACTAAACAGAGGATTTTCCAAGCCATCGGAGGGTAACCACAATTTTGGAGTAAATTATATGTAACATGGTGGCTTCCAAAAATGAGGGTATCCAGAAATCATCCATTTTAGATTGGGATTTTCCGTTATACCAACTATTTTGGGGATCACCACGACTTTCGAACCTCCCAACCTGTTTACTCTCCTTAGAACGTGATAAACCAAGAAGCTCGCCCGTTGCGCGTAACGTCGTTTCGTCACCAGGACAACGGGGCGACTGTTGGCGGAGGCCATGCGCAATTCTCATGGCGCACTGCGGCTCTGCGGTGCGTTTTTGTGTGGCAAATCCGCATCTCACAAAGCTCTGAGTAAACCAAGATGCAAATAAACATATAGTCTAAATAACACCCTATATATATATTTATATATATAGTATATACAAATACTGGGATGGTAAATGCATTTATAGAATGCCAAATACCAATAAATATCACCAACTTTCATTTTCAACCATGAGACCATGTATAATACCATTTTTAGACGTGCTAACCTGCGGGGTCCAGAGGTACAAGTTGGTTTATCACACCATTCGACTAAAGATACACCCACTAATCCACTATGAATGATAGCTATTGTTGTTCTCCAGTTTACCATAGTTTACCTATCTTTGGGAGGCCGCACATTATATGTCCAAGGCATTTGATACTGAAGATCAAAACATCAGACTTGGCCCCATGTGGCCTATGAAGGAAATGCATCAGACAGATTTGGGCCGTTCCCCGTAACAAACCAATGGCAATTTCGGGCAGAGAAATTCTACAATGTGGGGCCCGCTAGACCCTAGTATACCCTAGTTATTGTAGTTATGTTCACCAACTTAGCTATCATAAATCAGCTATAAATCCCATTAAACCCACATTTTCCTATGGTTTCCTATGGTCGAACTGGGGCCCCACATTGCAGAACCCCAGTGTATCTCTTGCAATTTCCAGCTTTCCTAAGTCTGACCCGTGAAAAAAGCCTCACCACATGTGTCATAGTTCATGGCCAATGTTTATGTTTACAGCTATGGTCCTTAACAGTTAAAAACGGGCTTATTTCATGATATATATAATAATATATATATACATACAGTATATAAGACATAATAATATATAATATAACCTCAGCTAGAGGAGTTGTTTCATTCCATTTACCATCTCGTGATTGGTTACATAGCCATGCAAAATCACCATTTTTAAGAGGTAAACCATCTATTTCTATGGGCCATCTATACCATGGTTATGTAACAAATAACCAGAGGGTATAGCTGTTAGTTGTGCCATAACTGTCAATGATCCAGCTGGTTGGGCCTCCGGATCCGAGAAAAACACCATCGATGCTTGCAACGTATGCTGTTTTATAGGGCCCTTGAGCAGTTGTAAGTCCGTCATCATGTCATTTCTGGAATGATAACCCCATGTAAAACCATGTTATAGATCTATAACCATTCTATTTCGGGCTAAAAGACCGCATAACTGTTCACTGAACAAAAAAACACATAGACATCATTTTTTCAACCATAAATCACATGAAGTGCTCCATTTTTGTTGCTGAAAAATCACCATGTCCTATGGCTTCCTAGACCTTTAACAGTAACAGTGTGCTGCAGAATTTGTGTGGGCCGAAACGACCTGGTCATCAGCATGCTGCGAAGCTTGCATTTTTTTTGGTGCACAAGGTGCTGCCCACATAAACATTAACTATGATTCTTTATGTTTAAAACAATGTTAACAGTTGGTTTATAACACCCCTGAATAAAGAACTACGTATGTTTAAAACAATGTTCACAGTTGGTCTACAACGACCATCAGCTTTGGTGAACTAGGTTGACAATGTAGAAAACGTGGTTTATAACACCAATGAATACCAGTTCGATATACAGATATATATATATAATTATATATATATACACAATGTGGGGACCCCTTGTTATAAGTTGGTTTATAACCCAATCTGACTATAGTTACAACTACCATAAATCCTATTTATTGTAGTTATTTAGCCCAACTTAGCTATCAAACGGGGGCCCCACTTTGTACCATAAACCATCGAATTCACCGTTTGTGAACTTAACGAACTGGTGCAGCACCGACATGTCTTCCAAACCTGGAACCTCTGGTGACCAATGACCTCTGTCCCCAGGGGAGACAAACTCCACACTTTGGACCTCGTTGGTGGTGCTGACAAGCTCATCCTAAGAGTACCCTCTGGTAAACATAACTATGGAAAATCACCATCTTTAATAGGTAAATCAACTATAAATGTACAATTTTCTATAGCTATGTAACAAATTACCAGGGGGTATCTCATACTTGATGGATGGTCTTTCTCCAGCACTTGTATAGTCGGGAAAAATATCATAGACCGGAACATCATCCATACAAGGTTGGAGCCCCCAAACGTCATGTTTGTTGGTTTATAACCCCCATTAGTTAGTTGGATATATCTACCATAGACCCCATATATTTGACTTCTAAACCAACTTAGCTATAACGGGGGCCCCACCATGTATGCATTAAATGCTTCCTACTTCCTGCGCCAGCTTGGATTCTGCTTTGAAGGCGGAGGTGTTCCCGAGCGGCTGATTTAGTGATAGATCTACCCTGAATGGTTCATATTGCTCAATAAATATTGCCCATGAAGAAAAATGCGACAACATGGGGCTGGTATGCTTCATTACATCTAATTCCATACACTGTTACTTGTATTCCAAAGTTTTCGGGGATCATCACATTGAAACCCCTGCAGTTATGGCCCAACTAACAGTTATTTCTATGGGCTTATTTCATGACACATTTCACCTTAGCTAGAAGACGAGTTATTTTGCTCCATTTATAACCAACCAGTCATGATATGTAACCAACTAGTTATAGGCATAGGAGTTATACTTCCATTTAAGGCACTGTTCGTTGGGCCATAACCGTGCATATGTTTTTTCTTGTGGCCATCTTCTATCAGCGTCGCCTCGCCCTCTCCTGCACGCTGTGAGGTGAAGGCGCCAAATTCGTGGGAATACATCGCGTTTTGTCACCAAACATAGCTGGTTGGTGGTTTGAACCCCTCTGAAAAATATTAGTCAGTTGGGATTATTATTCCCAATATATGGAAAAATAAAATTCATGTTTCAAACCACCAACCAGCCTTTTGTCACCAAACATAGTGTTTTTTGTTCCCAACTTTCTGGCAATGTTATGGCCAATGATGGGAAAATTGTGGAACATGATAATCTATGCCGTTTTATAGACAACGCTATAGACAACCTTTACTAATTGGTTGTTTTTAACCGATTGGATCATCATCCCAACTATTGGGGAAAATGAAACATGTTCCAAACCACCAACCAGTGATAATATACCATCGGGTTTCAAAGGTGGCCACATGGAAAATAAGAGGGACTGGTTCATTCTGTTGATTGCCATGGTGGGGAGTTGACCCATCATGGGGATTTCAATGATTTACTTACCAAAATTGATTTGTTCAAAAAAAAACAAAACATGGGATTTAACCAACAAAACTGAGGATGTAACTGGGAATACCACCGTGAAACACGTAGATAAACACATGGGGAAAACCATGGTTTCTTCGGTTGAAAATAACAGTTCAGGACAATTATACCTCAATAAATATATAAGTATATATATATATAATAATCTTGTTATTTAAAAAAATAATAATAATTATTATTATTTTTCTTATTAAAATATATATATATATATATTTTTCCCTATCAATTGATGGATCGATAACCATCCCCCTATGTGGATACTATACAAAATTCATCGTTTGATTGATTTGTATATTATAATATATATATATATTATATATATTATACCCAGTAGTATTCCGTCGAATCCCAGTTTTAAATGTATAGGTCCATCTTGCTTGACCGTGGCGCGTATGTGAACTTCAATTGCTTACCGGATATCCCAAATAATAGTATAGCCTCCGAAATCATCAGCCATCATGTGTCAACTATATCCACTTTTTCACCCACATTTTTGATATATTGATAATGATTGATTAGTGGATATAGTCTGATATAGTTGATTTTGCTCGTAGATTAGTGATTCATGATAATGATAATGACATGATAATTTTGCTCGTATCCCTTTTACATCAGCATGATAAGTACCCAAAAAAAGAGGGCCAGTCGAGTCCCCATGAAGCAACCAGTCGCTGAGCCGTTTTCGAAGTTTGCAGTACAACCCATGACGGATCCATGGTGCTGCTATATATGCTAACATAAAGGGGGTATATTGATGGGATCCATGTTACCATATATATAGCAGCACCATGGATCCTATGGGCAATAATCCCAAATATGAACCGAATTGTAAACCAACTTGGCTATCTACTTGGTGGCTCATCTCACTAGGTTAATGATAATCCTAGTAAGTAGATTAACCCTACTTATTGTCCCACTAACAAAACTAGGGATATAACCTGGTTGGTGGTTGATCTACCCCTCTGAAAAATATGAGTTCGTCAGTTGGGATGATGAAATTCCCAATATATGGAAAGTCATAAAATTCCATGGTTCCAAATCACCAACCAGCTAGGGATATAACCCGGGATGACCCACCAAGTTGGAATATCCTAGGGCCCACCTTTTCTCGACCAGCCGCCTCGATCTGCCAGTGCCGCCACAGCCGCATCCCGCACGAAGCGGTCGCTGTCCTGTGGGCCCGGGAGCCGGATTGCAGGAGAAGTGTTTTAATAGTGATTTATAGTGATTTTAACTGGGTTAACCATGAAACATGGTGATTTCTAGTGATTTCGTAGAAAAAAATATCGGGAATGTTACCATCAGACAGGAACAGTTATGGGGATATAGGGGAGATGATGGAGACGTTTCTTTTGTGTGACAATGGGTATGTTTGAAGGTGAACAACCAAAATAGATGAGGGTATAAACAAATACTTTGGGGATATGATAGTGATATAATGGAATACAACCAACAAGAGTATAAATGGGTTTGTCTGGAAATGCGGTAGATTCCCAAAAAATGTTGTTTTAAGTGGGATATCAGTGATTAACGCCTGAATTTAGGAGTTCTCTATTTTAAGACAAACCCGAATGGGAATTCAACCATTCAAATGAACTTGAGCAACAAACATAGGGATTGAACATCTAGTTAGTATGCAGAACACAAATGCATGATGCGATTGATATACTAAATTATTAGTATCGAAGCGCAACATTCCTACCTTGCTACCTGAATATGGTAATTATACAGCTCCGATGGAAGCCATTTGGAGCGTTAGAGTGTTTCGAGGCGAAGTTGGGGTGGACGGACGGACAGAGTTCCCCGAAAAATTCCCCGTCTATGGAAGAGTCACCGGTAAGGGTCATCCAAGCTGACATAATCCCGTTCTGGGTTCAAGGTCTCTTCACCTGAACTTCCGAGGTGATTGCAGCTGACAAACCTGAGCCTGCCAGAACCAGCAGAGCTCGCCAGCGCCGCTTCACTGGCGCGAATCGGCACTGAATGCCTTGAGTGCAAGTGCCACCCTGCCAGAACCAGCAGAGCTTCCAGCCCCACATCCAGGTACCGCGGAAAACGACAGGCATCGGATTGCCAGGAGTTGGCCACATGGCTGGAAGAACATCCATCAGCAATGGATAAAGGTTGGGTATAGATGGAGGATTGCCTATCACCAAAATGAGGCCGCAAATGAAGCCATCAAAGGTCTTATGAGAACCGGGGGTGCTGCCATTTGCAGTGGTGTCGAACATATATTATGGAAAATAAAAAATGTTTGAAACCACCAACCAGAGAAACAGTCTTATGCATTTATATAGCCGATTCTATTCCCACTAGGATCCCGTTAAATCCCACTCTTTGATGGCGAAGTCCATATAACTTGACCATGACACGTCTGTGAATTTCAATTGGTTCCCCAATATACTGGATAGACTTGGAGAGTATAGCCCCGTATATCCACTTGTACCCTCATATTTTGATGGTTCAAGTTCAAATCATGTTTTCCCCATGGCAGTATATTCCCATTATCTCAATTTCTAGTGGTGAAGTCCATACATTACACTGGCTTAAAATCTTTACCCTTCCATGTTTTTTCCATTCTTAGTTGTCATTAACCAGCTACAAATCACAGTAACCCCTCATTTTTGTTGGTTGAATCACCATGTTACGATGTTCCTATGGTTATTCCGTAGATTTCCATTATGATCAATTGTTTGATTGTAGAAACGGTTTATATCCTATTATATATATATAAATTCCCACTAGTATTCCATAGAATCCATATATACATCTTACTGGGAACAATCTACTTTCCATGTATATATATATATATGCAGTACATATATATATATATATATCCATAGGTTCCTAGTAGCAGATAGGGAAACTATTCAATAGTAACATAGGATTATTCCACATAAATCCGTTCACTGGATGGTTTCCATCATCTCTGTGGTTATGTAGGTAGCTGCAAGTCTCCAATGTATAGCAGCCCCCAGAAAAATAGAACAGTGGAAAACCTGGAAATATGAAATGAAGTAAATACAATTTATAACATCTTGGAAACACGTTTCTATCGTTTTGGTGGTTACTATAGGAACTTATTAACCCATTTATGGAGTGATTACCCTATTTATCACTGCTAATCGGCTTTAATGATACACACTCCATAGATTTCCTACAGTTATGGCCCAACTAACAGTTATAAATAAGCTTATAATGATATATTATATAAATATTATATATATATATACACTATATGTATCACCTTAGTTCTATACTATAATACCATTTTATAACTGTTAACGGCCAACAGCCTGGTGGTCCCCTAAAAGGCAAACAAACGCCTGGGACAAGGCCAGCAGAGCTTCCACGGCCTCGGGTCTCGGCGGGTCGAACCAAGATGAACGATAGAAACCATGGGAGTCACTGTCTGGTTGGTGGGAAAGATGCAGTCACAACCGAGTGTCTGGTTTATAATGATGTATATATATATATAAATATAACCAACTAGTTGTAAAGTTATAATTCCATTTAAAAGCGTTAAGGGTCCTAACTGCAGAAGTCACGAAGTCGAGTCACTTAGGCTTGCTTGGTGAGACTGATATTTATGATATTGTTATAGTATCTGGTTGGTGGTATACCTACTCCTCTGAAAAATCATGGAGTTCGTCAGTTGGGATGATGACATTCCCAGGGTCCCAAGATATGGAAAAATAACATTCATGTTCCAAACCACCAACCAGATGGTGATTTTATGGGGTTTCCTCATCTATGTTAGTTTCCTGGAGGGTAGTCATTTGGGAATTTGGGACTAAGATACTGTGGAAATCACGCTATTTGCAGTCCATTTCGTAGAAGAACCATTGTTATTCACCATTCATACAAGATTTCCCGCTGAAAAGAATGATGAATCTATTGGCTATATTGTTTATTTCCTTGGTGCTTGAAAGCAGTTGGTAAGTGGGTAACCTGAAGCAACCCTACTTACCCTACTCAGTTGGTGCTTCCAACTCTTCCTTCTCTGTTTGAGGTTTGCTATCCACCATTTATAGATGTTTTTCCATCAAAGCCCCATACATATACTATCTAGGGATATCTAGGGAATTTCCAATGTTGTATTGCCAGACTGCATTCATAGATGTGTGTTCCCCCTAGTTATGAGTTGGTCTATGACCCCCATCGAACTATAGTTAAAACTACCATAAACTCTAGTTATTGCAGTCATAAACTTAGCTATCAAACGGGGGCCCCACTTTGTAGATGTGTGTTCCCTTAAAGACCAAGGCTTTCCCCAGGGATTTCCCCCTCTGCAACGTCAAACACGACTTCCCCAGGAGCGCCAAGTGTCAGAGCGATGCGCCGCGAAATGTGCTGCAGCGTCGACCAGGGAACGACGGACGAAACCTGGGGCTACGATTCTCTGATATCATGGAACCATGACCCCATTTATAACCGCTAATTGGATTTAATAAATATGCTTTACTTGCATACATTCCATAGATTTCCGACAGTTATATATGGCCCTTAAGAGCTATAAATGGGCTTATTTCATGATATATAACCAACTAGTTATAGAAGTTATATAATTCTTAGTTGGGCCATAACTGTGTCATCAAACGTGGTGTCCAATCCCCATGAACAATGGAGGTTTTTTCATGGAAACATGATCCATCCAGCCACGTTTGATTACCGGAGGTTAGCCACGGAAAATGGCCCATTTCGTTTGATTTAACTACTAGAATTCCATAGCAAACTGATGAGCTGCCAGAGGGTAGACTAGTTTTGGGTGACCTAAAAAAGTAATGGGCCCTAAACGATCGGCAAAATTTGTAGGTTTTAGAAACCAAGAAATATCTCCTGTTGGAAAGCAGGAAATGTGATGAGTTAGGGTTTTTTCAGAAAGACTTCAATCCACGATGCACATCCAGATGCTTCGGGATCGGCAGGGCCCCCGACCCGTTCTCTAAACGTTGGATTTATCGCATCTAACTAGAGATATACCTCAAATAAACCCAACAGTTTTTGCTTGTTATTTGGCCCAAGTTACCCTCTGGTTATGTCAAAATAGCTATTGAAAATGGCAATTTATAGTTGCTTTAAATCCATAGCAAACTGTTAGTTTACCCGAGGGTAGCTATCTTGACTTGGGGGCCCCCACCTTGTGGTTTTTATTGGTGTACCTTCTGGTAATCAAACGTCGCAAAGGAAAATACCCCGATATTCCATTTATGGATACTGTATGTGTCCCATAAAACCCAGTTATAAGGGATTTTCCAGCTAGCCACGTTTGATTACCAGAGGGTAACTAACCATTTGCCCATCTACAAGCTGGTCCCCGCCTTGTGTTTGTTGATTTGGAGACCCCACTAAGTAGTTCAATCAAATGTGTATATATATATAAATATGATGTATATATATACACACATACCTTTTTCACAATGGCGAATTCACTCCTGATAGGCCGCTGCGATTTGCATCTATGTGCCTCATGGGAAAAACACAAATATACATACCATATATCCTAGTGGACTATTAGTGAAATAAACCAACTTGGCCAACGAACTGAGGCTTGGGCATGATTCCCATATATGAAGCATCATTCCAGTGACGTCACTACATGAGGTCATTTTGATTCATCCACAGTATATCCCCAATTGAAATTCACATCACCACAACTTGCAGCCAATTCCATAACTAAACTTATTATATCACGACAACTTGTAACTTCTACTTCATCCCATAACTATAGTTAATCCTATCATAACCATATATACTAGTGGACTAGCACATAGAATATCCGATTTCATTGACTATGCAGTTAGAATAGCCTTAAAACCAAAAACCAGTGCACTTAGAATATTCCATTTTTGCACATGCATAACATAATTTAAAAATAAAGCATGGCTTTAATATAAATTTAGGAATGTTTCACAAAATCGATGCACATAGAATAATAACTGCATGTGTTCCTATGTGCAATGGGGATGCTTTGTACATGTAAACATGATAAACATGCATGTACATATGTATATATGTATGTATATATATATAAAACCATTCTTGATTTCAATTGGATATCTTGCTGATGATAAAATATGAACCCAACCAGCCCAATTGCAACAAACCACAAGTGTTTCACAAAATCCTTGCACTTAGAATATTCCTGCATATATATAAATATATATATAGTATGGTTGTATGTGTATGTGTGCTCTAAATACCTACCTTAAGAATAGCACAATGTTTGCATATAGAAATATGATATATGTATATAAATGAATATATCATATGCATCGCATGCATGCATGCATATGAAAGAAAATAAGTGTATATATATATACATATACATGCATACATGTACATACATGTTGGTATATGTGTTCACGTGCCGATAGAACATGGTGTTAATAGAAATTTAGGACTGTTTCACAAAATCGATGCACAGAGAATAATAACTGCATGTGTTCCTATGTGCAATGGGGATGCTTTGTACATGTAAACATGAAAAACATGCATGTACATATGTATATACCATTCTTGATTGCAATTGGATATCTTGCTGGTGATGAACCCAACCAGCCCAAGTGCAACAAACCACAAGTATTTCACAAAATCATTGCACTTAGAATATTCCTGCATGTAGTATGGTTGTATGTGTATATGTGCTCTAAATACCTACGTTAAGAATAGCACAATGTTTGCATATAGAATTTGAAATATTATATATGTATATATGAATGTATCATCCACAAAATGAAATGTTTCATAGCCAAACAATTCCAAATCAATCAAACAAATATAGATCTTTTACACAGGCCATGCACTTAGAATATTATGGAGTCTCAAGCCAGGGGTTGCTTTGCGAAAAAAAATGGAGGTGTTTCACAAATTTGATGCACTTAGAATATTCCCAAGATCATTATACATTTAAAATCATATATGTTTTGAATATTCTATCTGCGAATCCAGGCTTGCACTTAGAATATCCTCAGCAGGGAGCCCGCACCTAATTTTTTTGGCTGGAAGTTGATTGACTTAATATTCTAAGTGCGGGTCCTCTAGTATATATATATATATAAATACATAATATCTACAATGTGGGGCCCGCTAGTTATAAGTTGGTTTATAACACCATCTAACTAGTTCGTTATAACTACCATACACCCTAGTTATTGCAGTTATTTGGCCCAACTTAGCTATCATAAATCAGCTATAAATCCCATTAAACCTACATTTTCTTATGGTTTCCCATAAATCCCATTATAAACGGCCCAACTGAACGCTATCTTTTTTTGGGCCCCACATTGTACCATAGTCCCAGCCAGTTACCCTTGACCCTCCGCTGAGACATCCCCGTGGCCGAGCCACGATCGGTCTCCTTCTGCACGGCCCAACAAAGCGCTTCCGCCGTGCAGTGATCGGCTGCATCCACCTGCCAGGCGGGGATCACGGGGGAAATCCCATGGAAACATCGGGAAAAGTGGTGCTGAAACACCATGAAAAACCATGAGGAACACGGAAGATCGTAGTTCAAACATCAAACATGGTGGTGTTAATATCGTAAAGAACTAGTTTGAAACGGACTTATGAAGCCAATGCATGTTTTTGTTGGTGATAAATCAATATAAATATATATATATATATACACTGGTTGGTTGTTTCAACCATCTTGAGAAATATGAAAGTCAGTAGGAAGGATTATCCCATATATTTTCGAAAACAAAAACATGTTCCAAACCACCAACCAGTATATATATATGTATATACTGATTTATCAACATTCATCCCATTGCCCTAATCTCAAAAAGCACCCAATAAGCTGCCCGAAATTGGAGGCTGCAGAGTTCACCAAGTTCACCAACCGGTGGGAGCATCATGGAAATCATGGACATCAAAGAACCAAAAACCATGGCCCAACTAACAGTTATTTTTGTGGGCTTAGGAATCATGAGATATTTCAGCAACTAGTTATATAAGTTATGTTATTCCATTTATAACTGTTAGTTGGGCCCTGACTGCAGATCACCCGGATGTTGAAATGTTCATCAGATGTGACATATGATGTTATTGAAACTAAACCAGGTCCCAGGAAAACTGATGATCCTTGACTCTTTAACCAAACCTGTCTTTTTGACAAAAAAAGATTCGGGATTTCGAAGTCAAACGGGCTGTAATTCTGAAGAAAGTCTCATGTTTCTTCCGCTGCAGGGAGCACAGCTTTGGTGGATCGCGCTCTCAGGGCTGCAAAGCCAGAATGTAGATACTCGACCGGTTAAACAAGACCACCACTTTGACTGCTAAAAAAGCAACAAAAAAATTGAACGAAGGAAATCAACTTTTTGGCTGGTTAAGATTATTGAATCACCAGTTTGGCTGGTTAAACACAACATGTTTAATGGTGGTGACATGTTCCATCTGTGCCCATTCACAACCATTGTTACCCAGAGTTCTGTACATCGCCCCTTGAAATCCCATTGTCATAGTTACCCTCTGGTTTCATCAAGCGTGGCAATGGACAATCCCATACAAATGAAGGCCTTGATGGGAAATTCATATATAAATGATTACAAGGTGGTGCCCCATAGTTGGCTAAGTTGGTTTATAACTCCCATAACTATGGTTTATGGCAGACTTATATAACTATAGTTAATGGGGTTTATAAACCAACTTATAACTGGGGGGCCTCACATTGTATAAATGTGTGGTGTTCAATTGCAACGATTGATTACCTCAGGGTAAATCCCCATTTGAATACCAGTATTTAATACTATAATTCCCCAAGCCAATCATAAACCAGCAAGTAATCAAGACAGTCAGCTTCATCACATTTTCCCTTGCGGTAAATACTATAAACCCCCATGTACATTAATAAATCCCTCAGGGTAAATCCCCATTTAAACAAGTCAACTACATCCAATTCCTTATTACATGGCTATAATAATCATGAAGCAACGGGTTAAGTCAGACAAGTCCACATGAAAAAAACTATGATTTATAACTCCGGTCCCTATGATTTCGTGATTCAAATCCCTATTGCATCACCTGGTTGGTGGTATACCTACCCCAATATATTCCCAATATATTGAAACATAAAAAATGTGTCAAACCACCAAACAGTGACTATAGACTATAGTGGCTTATCAAATCACATAGTCATATAGCCATATCATGCCATATCTATGAATGTTAACCTATTAACTCGCATTAAACCCCATTAATAAACTCACTAAACAAGTACATTAGATTGTATAAGTAGCATTAAGAATCAATTAAATCGCACTGAATCCAATTAAACACTAATTTAATCCCATCAAATTCCATTAGAAATCAATTAGATCCCAAAATTCCCATTAAGAACCTATTGAGTCCAATCAATCCCATCAAAAGCTTATTCAATACCACTAAATCAAATTAAAAACACAGTAAATCAAAATTTTAATAGGATTATATAAACATCCATATCCCACTAAATCCTATTGAAAACCAATGCAAAACCAATTAAGTCCCATGAAATCCCATTTAAAAACCAAACAAAGCCAACTAAATCCTAATTGAAAACCTATTAAATACCATTAAACCCGTTAAAAACCAAGTAAGTCCCACTAAATTCCATTAAAAAACCAGTATATAAGTCCCATAAAATCCCATTAAAAACCCAGAAAGTCCCATGAAATCCCATTTAAAAAAAGTAAGTTCCACTACATTCCATTAAAAACTCAGCAAGTCCCATTGTACTCCGTCATTCTCTGCAGTGCTTTTCTCCTCGAAGCTGAAGTAGTGCGATGGCCATTTCATGAACCTAAATTGGTGGTACCTACCATATATAAGGCCTATTTTTTAGGCCTAAATTTCAGGGAATATCCCCAGAAAATATGGCCAGAAATATGGTACGTAAACACGTACCTCCATATATTGGATCCTGAAGATCTCCCATTGATAGTGCGATGTGCCCGAGGTATCTCGAGGTTTTCAATGTCTCTTGCGATATGGAGAACTTCAGAGAGTCAAGACCCAGTAAACCTTTCAAACCCATGAAACAAGCTTTAAAACACATTAAAAACCCAATAAATCTCACTAGTTCCCATCAAAATCGCATGAATTCCAATAAAACACAATGAAACCAATTAAAAACACATTAAAACCCATCAAAATCAACAATGAAACCCACTTGGTGGCTCATCCCACTTACTAAATGGGTTGTATCCCTAGTTATAAATAGGAAAAGTAATAACCCACTTACTAAGTGAGATGAGCCACCAAGCATTAAAACTACATTCAATCAATGGCCATTCAGGAACCTAAATTGGTACCTACCATATATAAGGCCTATGAAAAGGAATATCCCCATAAAATATGGTCTTATATGGTACAGTACCTCCATATATTGGATCCTGAAATTCCCATTGATACAGTATATATAATAGTAATAATGGTATAATGGGTTCACTATATCAGAAATAATATGGGTTTATAGATGTTTAAAGTGCATATATCACATTAGATCTAAATCACATTTAACTACGATCCTGAAATTCCCATTGATAAAGTGGACTGACCTTTTATTGGTCAAACATTCCATTAAAACACAATGAAACCCATTAAAATCACTGGTTGCTGGTTTCAACCCCTCTGAAAAATATGAAAGCCAGCTGGGATGATGACATTCCCAACTAATGGAAAGTCAATCCAAATTCCATGGTTCCAGTCACCACCAACCAGCTTTTTGTCACCAAACATAATGTTGTTTCCCAACTTTCTGGCAATGTTATGGCCAATGATGGGAAAATCATGGAACGTGATAATCTATGGCTATTTATAGACAACGTTATAGACAACCTTTACTAATTGGTGGTTTCAACCCCCCTGAAAAATATTAGTCAGATTGGATCATCATCCCAACTGATAATCTATGGCAACAACCCAAGAAACTTCCGGCACCTCGCCTCCTGAAGCACTCGCGCAGCTTCCGTGCGCACGATGCGATGCTCCGTTGGGTCCAACAGGACCTGGGCCGCGCTGGGCCGCGGTGGAGGTGCGCGGTGGATTGACACGAAACCATAGGAAAACCATACGGAAACCATAGGAAAATGGTGATTTAACTAGCAAAGATAAAGAAAAACAGTGGAAATAGTAGGAAAATGGTGATTTAAATAGCAAAGATAAAGAAACATAGGGAAATAGTTGATACATTGTGATTTAACGATAGAAACCATAAAACAAAGTTGCTGTGAATTCATGAGATTTATAGTGTGGCTGATTCATGATAGTCTGGTAGCAGAGTTTCATTGGTTGAAACTTTTCACGGGATATTCACCATGAAACATACAGATTTAACCAAACAATAAAAATGATGATACAGTAGGGATATAACCAACAACATTGATTAAGGATGGCAATGGAAACCATAGCTAAATAGTGAATTTCGTCAACAAATAAATGGAGAATGTTCATAGGATTGATAGCTGATTTATGATAGCCAATAGATTTGTATATTCATTGATCTTATAGATAATGTTCCTTCCAAAAATGTGTTCCTTGGTTTTCCATGTTGCCAGTATCAAATGGCTCCAAACTGATCCACACTTGTTGGAATTCCGTCGTACATCCAAAACGTCGCCCAGCTAACTATCGGATGCTACAGGTATATTCATCATAAACCCAACCATTATCCAAGTCAAATCCATCAACTTATCTATTGGTTGGGAGCCGGCATGGTAATCGTCCCCTGTTATCATTTATCTCCTCAAGACTGGATGTATCTCGTGTATCTGCTGATGATGATACCCCCGCGTCAGCCTAGCCTACCAAACAACAACCACAAAATGCTGGTCAACAATCCACCTGAAACTATTTTTGGTATTTCCCCACCCCTGTTACTATAAGTATGATATATGTATTCGTATTAAAATATAGTTACATGAAACATATTAGCATTTGCGCACATATGTAAAAAAAGACACATAAATAATATATATATATATATCCTGAAACAGATATAATATGGATTTTCAAGTGGATAATGTTTGACATTGTCATATTCTACGTGCTCCGGGATGACTATAAACATGTATATATATATATACCCTCTGGTAAACTGTTACATAACTATTGAACATCACTATTTTTAATGGGTAAATCCACTATCAATCACGATTTCCACTAGCTTTTTGTTAACGTTTACCATAGGGTATAGCAGAGAAATGACTCCAGTTGCCCCAGCCCCACCTGGCAACACAGCTTCGTCACTTTCGCGACGCCGACGCCGCCCTGCGCAGCGTTGCCTCTTTGGGACTTCGCCGCGCTTTGCGTCATCTTCAGGGCGCTCAATGCCCTCCTCAGGTGGAAGAAACCCAACATTTACCCTCTGGTTATTTAACATATCCATGGAAAATCACCATTTTTTTTGGTAAACCATCTGTAAATAGGCCATGTCCCATGGCTATGTTAAATAACCAGAGGGTAGATGGGATTTCACCACAGAAAAAAAAGTGATTTAAACATGAACAGTTTGAGGTAAAAAGATGACTTAAACATCGGGGATTGAACTATCAAACATGGTGATTGAACATTGATTTATGATGGAAAAATAGGTGTATAACTACAATACTTAGAATTCATTGTCAATATAGTTGAATGGGTTTATAAAGAAACTTATAAAAGGGAAGCGAAAGGAGATATGGTAAGAACCAAAAACATGATGATAAACATATGTATCAAGCAAAAGAAACAAACACACAAAAGAGATCTGATTCCAAACTATATATGGTGATGCAACCAAAAACAATATTACATGAGAAATATGAACTGTCAAGCCTGGTGATGCAACCGGCTTGTGGTTAAGCCACCCATGAATATATCAGGCACTTGGAGTTCACTCTTCGACAGAGATTGAATGTCTCTTTCTTTCTGAGGTCCTTGAGCTTGGGCTGAGATACAATCTCCTTGTAGGTTTCATGTTGTGAAAGCCTGTGACCGAGCTGCCTTTTGCCGAGGCCATACATCCCATCACAATACTGGTGATGTAGAGATGTCGGACAGTTCAATCCAGCACAGCACACTGGTTGCGGGGCACCATAGTTGTAAGTTGGCTTATAAAGCCAATGAATACTATAGTTGTTTTCATTACCATAAATCCAATAGTGAAACTGGAGATATTTGCCCCGATTTGGCTATCGTAAACGGGGGACCCACCTTAGATGATTTGGTTTGCCAGCATTGATCGGCCTTGACCATGGGGCCATGGGGCTCCGCAACAACGAAAAGACAGTGTGCCAGTGCGCGAGTTTTTTTGCATTTGCATATTTATGGGCCAGCGCAAAAAAACAACACACACGGGACTGTGCCCTAACTCGATGGATTATCTACAGGATGCGCGGTTTTTACCATCAAATATGGGTGTTCCTGAAAATTCTCGCTGCCAAGTCTGGGACGAAATTCACAAAGAGAGTTCCGTGGAGTGGCCGGCAGCAACTCCGAACTAACAGCTATGGTCCAGAAAAAAAAATGCGTTTGGACTTTTGGACGCACCAATAGTTGCCTTTATTGGCATAAACTAAGTCGAATCTTAAACCATCCATGTGTTCAGGGGTCAGCTGGACTTGACTGAGTTAGATTTGATGAAGTGTTGGTTAGATGGGTTAAAAATAGTTTAATGATATAGGTATACTCTTGGTCAATATCTAACTGATGATGATTTCTTTTTTGAAAAAAAACTCATATCTAATATGCGTTGGTTAGGCAATAATAGATTAGATGAGTTAGATTCGTACTAACATTCAGATTTTTTCCCGAGAGCGTCTGAGCGCAGGGTTCTTCCAATAGTGGGGGTCTGTATCTCATCTTCTCATCTTCACACCTTCTCATCTTCACACCTTCTCTCACATCTTCTCATCTTCACACCTTCTCATCTTCACACCTTCTCATCTTCACACCTTCACATCTTCTCATCTTCACATCTTCTCATCTTCACATCTTCTCATCTTCACATCTTCTCATCTTCACACCTTCTTCTTCACCTCTGCACATCTTCACATCTGCTCACGCCTTCTCATCTTCACATCTGCTCATCTTCACATCTGCTCATCTTCACATCTGCTCATCTTCACATCTGCTCATCTTCACATCTGCTCCTCTTCACATCTTCTCATCTTCACATCTTCTCTCCTTTCTCTCTCCCTTTTCTCTCTCTCGCCTTCTTTATCTTTCTCTCTTTAGGCCGAGGGTGGTGCCGGCGGGGAGTCACGAAACGTCAACCCTTTCGCACGAAATGAGGATCGATCGTCAAAAACTGAAGTAAAATTGCGGTTTTACGTGCCCCGGAGCAACCCTTTCGCACGAAATGAAGGTCGATCGTCGAAAACTGCGGTAAAATTGTGCGACTTTACGTGCCCCGGAGCAACCCTTTCGCACGAAATGATGGTCGATCGTCAAAAACTGAAGTAAAATTGCGATTTTACGTGCCCCGGAGCAACCCTTTCGCACGAAATGAGGTTCGATCGTCAAAAACTGAAGTAAAATTGCGGTTTTACGTGCCCCGGAGCAACCCTTTCGCACGAAATGAGGTTCGATCGTCGAAAACTGCGGTAAAATTGCGATTTTACGTGCTCTTTCGCACGAAATGAGGTTCGATCGTCAAAAACTGAAGTAAAATTGCGATTTTACGTGCCCCGGAGCAACTCTTTCGCACGAAATGAGGTTCGATCGTCGAAAACTGAAGTAAAATTGCGATTTTACGTGCCCCGGAGCAACTCTTTCGCACGAAATGAGGTTCGATCGTCGAAAACTGAGGTAAAATTGCGATTTTACGTGCCCTGGAGCATCTGTGTAAAAGTGTTTGTGTGTAAAAGCTTCTGTGTGTAAAAGTGTTTGTGTGTAAATTGGTTTGTGTGTGCGAGTGTTTCTGTGTAAAGATGTTTGTGTGTAAAAGTGTTTGTGTGTAAAAGTGCATCTGTGTAAAAGTGTTTGTATGTAAAAGTGTTCGTGTGTCAAACGGCCTCTGTGTCAAAGCGTCTATATGTAAAAGCTTCTGTGTGTAAAAGTTTTTGTGTGTAAAAGCGTCTGTGTGTAAAAGTGTTTGTATGTAAAAGCTTCTGTGTGTAAAAAAAAATTGTGTGTAAAAGCGTCTGCGTGTAAACGCTTCTGCGTGTAAAAGCTCCTGTGTGTAAAAGGGTCTTTGTTAAAAGTGTCTGTGTGTAAAAGTGTCTGTGTGTAAAAGTGTCTGTGTGTAAAAGCATCTGTGTAAAAGCGTATGTGTGTAAAAGTGTCTGTGTGTAAAAGCTTCTGTGTAAAAGCGTATTTGTGTAAAAGCTTCTGTCTGTAAAAGCTTCTGTGGGTAAAAGCTTTGTGTGTAAAAGTGTCTGTGTAAAAGCGTCTGTGTGTAAAAGCTTCTGTGTGTGAAAGTGTCTGTCTGTAAAAGCTTCTGTGTGTGAAAGCTTTTGTGTGTAAAAGCTTCTGTGTGTAAAAGCTTCTGTGTGTAAAAGTGTTTGCGATGCAAGCTATTGTCTTGCACTTCTGCTATTTTGTCTTAATACTCCTCTTCTCGACTGCCTATAGCACATCTTTAATATATTGTTTCTAATATGGTGTCTCCATACTAACAAGAGAAGACCCTGCTCCTCTACGCTCTCGGGCCATCCGTCGTCTAGTAATAGTTTTTACTTGGTGGCTCATCCCACTTACTAAATGGGTTATATCCCTGTAGTTATAAGTGGGATAAGTATAGAGTTAATCTACTTACAACTAAGGTGAACTAACCTACTTGGGTTATAACCGTTATAACCTACTCACAAACTGAGATGAGCCACCAAGTACCCTATCCATTACAGTTTAATATCTCTTACGTCTCCCCATCGCGGGCCGGGCGATGCCTCCGCTCTTGTGCTGTTTTCGCTCCGCTGTCGAAGAGTTCCAGTTGGAGTTCCACGAGCCTCAGCGTTGCGAAAGCACCCTGCCTGAATTTTTCTGGCTTCACCAAACAAAAACGAAACCATACACTTGTGGCCCAATGAACAGTTATTTTTATGGGCTTATTTCAAGATCTATAACCTAATTAGTTTTGGGAGTTATTTCATTCCATTTATAACTGTTAGTTGGGCAATAATTGTGACGGAACCAATGTGATTTCACGAAACATTTCACGGGGAAGTTGGGGCAAACACCGGTTTTTGTTGCTGGGGTTTATGGTAGATAGATCTATAGTAGCTCTAGTTCATAGGGTTTATGAGCCGACTTAAAGTAATAGCCGAACCATTAGCGTGTTCCACTCAGAGTCTCTTGCTTCCAACGGCATATCCTCATCACTGACTTCTGAATCACTGTTGACCCAGCCTGCATCCACACATGCGACTGTACAGCAGCACGAGCAATGGTGGTGAAACTGAAAAGTAAATTCCTTTACTAAAAAGATCCAAAAAGGACATGTTATCCCTTTTTGGCAGTGGCTATGGGTCAAAACCCTGGTACCTAGTAAACTTCAAAATAGCTTGTAAATAGATGTTCATCCCACTAAAATTGATAGTAATAGGTTTTGACATGTTTTGACCCATTCCCATGTCATCATGCCCATCTATGCCCATCTCGCTTTGCCCAGTTCCAATTGATGGCCTCCCTCCAATATCGTTGATTTTTGTTCACCCCGGTGATGTTTGTTGGTTTATAAGCCCCAGTAACTAGTTCGTTATAAATAGCATAAACCATACTTATTGGACTTATTTGCACCAACTTAGCTATCAAACGGGGGCCTCACATATATATATATATAGATATATAATATATCCGATAAATATAATGATATATCTATCATAAATATCCAATATTCGATGGGTACTGTAGCCTAGGTGTAAACCGCTCAGCTCACTGCAGGAAGTCAGAAAAATCGGAGACTTACTACCCGGTGGCACTACCTACGAGGTGGTACCTCAAACGATAGCGAAGTTTGTTTACAAACGAGATTCATCTATGGTTTATGGTAGATATATAGTATTCATGGGGTTTATGAACCAACAAACATCACTTGGGTAAAACAAGTCCTGGCAGATTTATTTCTTTCCCCCTGGAGGTTTGTCCAAGGATTAGGTTCCCAATAATGGTTTATCCTCTCGTTCATCATTAGCATTTCAAATAGGTAATTAAGTCATCATAAATCAAACTATGTTGAATACATATATATATATATATATATACATATGGTTACAGTTATTTTGACATGGAAAATGACATTTTTTAATGGGTACATCATCATAAATCATCCATAAATGGGCCAGTTTCGATAGCTACGTTAAAGGGCAAACCGTCATTTGTTCAATGGACAAAGCCTGGCCGAAGAAAATTCAAGTAGTGACAAAAAATGGTAATGAACAAAATAGCAACTAGGACTGATAATTGTATTACAATACCACCAAGAACATCTGCAAGTAACAATTATACAAATATCAGTACAGTAACAACAGCAGTAATAGACACATAGTATGTATATACCCATTCTGTTGGTTTTAATTTACGTGCAAGGTGGTGCCCCATAATCAGCCAAGTTAGTTTACAAGTTCAAAAAAATGGGTTTGGTTTTTGGTTACTAGTTTAAATGGCTTTTAAATCAACCCGAAGTAACTATAGTTTACATAATAATGATTTTGGCCTTCAGCCCCCCGATAGTAACTTGGGTTATATTGGTAGTTATATCGAAGTTAGTTAAATCAAACAAGTTATATACCAACATAAACTAGTGTTATAAGTTCTAAACCACATATAAACTTGGGTTAGTTATATCGAACTAGTTACTATGGTTTATATACCAACTTGCAACTGGGGGGCTGAAGCGCTTGTAACCATCACCCGGCCACATGCTACGAGGGACCTCTCGGCTGTAGCTTCTACTAGCTCCTTGCGGGTGTGATAGACAGATTACAGTTATGGCCGTTAACAGTTTATAAGTGGTCTTATAATGAGATATAAGCTTAGTTACAGGAGTTATAAATCCAATTAATTGTAAGTGTTAAGTGCCCTAGCTGTAAGCATGCTTTGGAAGAGATGTTGAGAAGTCTTGATTGATTGACATAATGATGCATCAGAGTGATGGTTGAATGGACATGTTCATTTCTGACTTGTAAAGATTCAAAACATGTGTAGTGGAATCGTAGACTTAGTCTGCAGAAAAGGATTTTGTATATATATATATATACATATGTATAGTATATATATATAGATACAGAATATATATATATATAACGTATAAAGTGTATATATAATATATTTATATATTTTGCATTTCCGTTTTTGCAGGTCGCCATTTCATGGAATAATCGATACCCAAGGCGGATCAAGGCGGTATGTCCGCTGAAGCTTTGTAACAAAGACACAAAAGGACTCCCCGTTTTTAATATAAATCATATCATATATAAAGTGGGGCCCCCCAAAATAGCTAAGTTGGTTTATAATTTATAACTACAATAACTAGGATTTATGGTAGTTATCACTATAGTTAGATATAAACTGATATAAATATGTTTTTTTTCGTGGAACCCACTCTCATGAAATCCATCGAAATCCCATATCCTCTGTCACAAAAAGAAGCTACACCAGTGAAACACATCAGGGCGGAACTCAAACATGTCCATGTGGACTATATGGTGATATGGAATAGAATGGAATATACAGCGGATACAACGGAGCCTCATTTGTCACAACAGTAGTTATATGAGATGGGCTGGGTTTGGTCCAAAAATGTGGTGTGTACCAAGACATGCAATTCAAATGGGCCACATGATGATACTGAGCTAAAAATTGGGATACCCAATATCTCGTTTAAAAATGTATCCAATTGCGGAAATCATATTCCAGAGCCCCATACTGCTTGGTCAAGAGTATGAATCATTCCCATAAAATAAATTAAAATAACATCACATTTTAATGCTCCACCACTATAATCACATAAAAATCACACTATAATATTCATCACCATATTCCCATAGGGCAGTATAACATCACTTTTTTATCAGCCACCAGGAGTAGATCGCAGCCACTGCTCCACGCTTCGTTTCCATGTTGAATTCAAGGTGTACCACTGCGCCTGATGGCAGCATCTGAGAGCACAAAGATCCCTTAAGTCCTGGCAGACGATGAGATAACCATCAAACATGGGGAGATAATTTGATGGGATAATACCCTCTGGTAATTTAACACAGCTATTGAAAATGGTAATTTATAGTGGATTTTCCCATTAAAAATAATGTGATTTTCCATAGTTATGTAACAGTTTACCAGAGGGTAATAGAACTAGAGTTCCTATGTTGGGATAACCAGGCATCCCCATATCAAACTATAGAGAACCATCATCAAACTTCCGGGGCTTTATTTTACGGATGGATATAGTCCCTGTGGATCCAGCCGTTGCTGAGGTCGTTGGGATATCCAGGGAGTTCAGTACTTTCGAATGTGGCTCCTTAGGGAATGATGTAATGGATTGTAAGCTCAATACCTTGGGTTTATGGTAGTTATAGTTATAGTTGATGGCTAATTGGTGGTATACCTACCCCTCTGAAAAATGATGGAGTCGTCAATTGGTATCATGACATTCCCAACTGAATGGAAAGTCATAAAATTCATGTTCCAGACCACCAACCAGATGGGATATACTGATGTCAGCAATTTAATATGTTTCTTTTGTTCTGGGATTCATGGGGAAATTCAAGGTAGTGCCCCCCAGTTATAAATTGGTTTATAAACCATAGTAAGTATAGATATATCTACGATAAAACATAGTTATTGGAGTTACAAACCAACTTAGCTAAGTATAGGGCACCACCTTGTATAACCATCCAAGATGGTGAACTTGATATGATTTCATCAAACATTGGATTTGTTTACATGCTTGAAGCAACTAAAAATGTGGGTTCGTTGACGGCAAAGTCCACCGGAAACCAATGTTTTTTTAGCCAAGGTGTTCTTGTACATTGTCCCATAACACAAAGAAATGGAATTGAAACAACAAAAAATGTGGATTTGACCAGGAGAAAGGTACAGTAGACTCGACCAACAAAAATGAGGACTTAATAGAACTTTACCCTCCGGTAATTTGTTACAGTTCGCTATTGAACATGGCCATAGAAATAGTGGATTTTCCCATTAAAAATAGTGATTTTCCATAGTTATGTAACAGTTTACCAGGCCGGGTAAAACAAAAGCGTCCGATTCATCGAGGCAAAAAGAAGCGTTCAACATACTGGGAGAATCTGCGAACAAACGGACCATCCAAATCCAATGATTTTTTGATCATTTTCTTAAAAAAATAGCCTAAATTGAGGGTCAATCACCAAATAAATAGGATTGACCCAGCATTCTTGGGCACATCCTTAATCATGAAAATCACTAAAATCATCTACAAGGTGGTGCCCAGTTCGGAATCGCTAAGTTGGGCCAAATAACTCCCATAACTATGGTTTATGGCAAATATAACGAACTAGTTAATGGGGTTGATAAACCAACAAACATAACTGGGGGGCACCATCCTGCATGATGTTTGATCATTTTCCTAAAAAAAAGCTAAATTGAGGGTCAATCACCAAACAAACAGGGTTGACCCAGCAAAATCACTAACATCCATTTTTTGGGGTTGAACCATCACTAAAAACGCGACTCAACTGGACATGGCCATCCCATTTCCGCCACCCAGCAGTCCAGCGATCGCAGAACTTCGGGGCTTTGCGGGACCTGACATGCAGATCACCATGCTGCAAGACCTTCACATGACGGCATATTAAATCATCTATGTATATATTTACAAAATTATATCTATCCGATTGTATCTATCTAGATTATACCATGTTTGAAGCACAGGAGGTATATATCTACATATATATATATATAAATATACATGTATGAAACCACAACAATTCAATCCACATGACAGCTATCAATGTCTATCTATGTCTATCTATATTCATCTATGCATATATATATATATGTGCACTATGAAATGTGTGTATATACTTCAAAAATGGTAGACCACGAAACGCAATATAAATATATATATATATACACATATTATATTATATTATATTTATATATGCATATTTGGCGATCTCAACCCATGAGCATAGGAGGTGTCCTAAAATGCAGGCTACCCCAAATCATCTATGTTAATATTGTTATGTCATGTTTTTTACATTTTTCAGAATCCCCATTGAAAATCATGCACTTAGGGCCCTTAACAGAAATAAATGGATTTATAACTCCTATAACTAAGCTTATATCTCATTATAAGCCCACTTATACTAATTGGTGGTTTCAACCCCTCTGAAAATATATTAGTCAATTGGGAGTATTATTCCCAATATATGGAAAAATATCATATTCCAAACCACCAACCAGATCAGAGTCACCAACCCATGAAACTTCCGGCATAACTGTTAAGGGTCATAACCTATGTCCTTATATCTAATTATAAGCCCATCTATACCCTCTGGTTATTTAACATAGCCATGCAAAATGGCCCATTTATAGATGGTTTACCTATGAAAAATGGTGATGTTCCATGGCTATGTTAAATAACCAGTAGATATATAGATGATATGGTTATAATTATAATATAGATATATAGATATGGTATATAACCATAGTATGGTATATCTAGATATGGTTAAGCATGGTTAAGGGCCATAACTGGCATTGAAAATCATAAGCTTTTCACCGACCATGTCAAGTTCGGCCTGGTCGAGCTTCTGAGCGGGATCCATGTTGCGGCAAGCAGCTGGTGCGCGCCCAAACGTGATGTGTGTTGGTTTATGAAGCCCATGAACACTGTGTATTAATATATATATATATGCTATTGTATGTGTATATATATATATATGTTCTTATTGTTATTATGAGAATAATCATCATTATTATTATGAATATATATATATATATTACATAAACCATAGTTGACACAATTATGAATAAACTTCACAAAAAGTACGGGGGCAGCACCTTGTATCACTATAGAGGAATTATCAGTGAACCATGGCAATGCACGAGGATAATGATAATACCACTGCTGGTGGGTGGTTTAAATCATCTTGAAAAATATCAGTCAATGGGAATGATTATCACATATATTATGGAAAAAGAAAATGTTCCAAACCACCAACCAGGTGATGATCCTTGAATTATAGTCCAATAGTTCAATAGTTCAATTAGGGCTTTGATCCCTGAACTATCACACTAGGGGATAACATCATAGTTCAACAGGGGGTTGATCCCTGAACTGTTCGGTCTCTTCGGGTCATGTAAACCAAGTGGTGCCAATAGTTATTTCCACCCCAATGACTCACCAGACATGGCCGCTTTTTGAACAATCCTTGAAAGCTACAAAGTGGGGACCCCGTTCGATAGCTAAGTTGGGCCAAATAACTACAATAACTAGGGTTTATGGTAGTTATATATATATAAACCAACTTATAACTAGGGGGGCCCACATTGTAGTTTTATTCGTGCTATTTAATGTTTTTAGCTTTACCAAATTAAACCGCCATCAACCTCGGATTTTGAAGGGTTTATACAAGATATGTTTGAAACAAAATCTGGTTAGTAGTCATTGGGAATGATCTGGGTAAATTATCATATTTCACTAACCTGAATTAAGGCCATTTGGGGATGATTTCCCTTACTAACCATGATTTCCAGTGAGGTCGCAGTGAGGTCGTTATAGTTTACCCAGAATGATATATTGCTGGGTAAACAGTAACTCAACAATACGATGGTTCGATAACCCCGTGGGTGGTTTGATTATCATCCCAAAAACAATACGTGGTATTTTCCGCTGTATTGTTTCCTTTCAACCAGTTCTGAGGAGACAAGCATTTCACAAATATTGGATGAGTTCCAGCATGGTTTGCAGGATAAAATTCAAATAGTAACAATAAATGGTAATGAACAAAGTAGCAACTAGGACTAGACATTGTATTACAATACCACCAATATCAAGTATCATAAGTATCTGAAGGTAGTCCAGCATGTGGCTGCTGATTGGTCTCATGATGTGAAGCATAGCTCCGTACGATTTTCATGGTTATCAATGACCCATCATTTGCTCATTGGTAAACCACCCCTTTCAGCTCTTAATGCAGTTACTGACTCCTTTCCTGGCGTCTTTGATCATGCCTTTGAAAGGGCAAAGGATTGAGAAATGACTACGGCAAGGCAAGGACGAACATTCGTAACACCAGGCGCCTGACGAACGTTGCAGACTTGCCAGGTCTGAAGCCATGGAAACTAATCTCGAAAGATGGAGATTCCAACAGCTATGGGCCAACTAACAAACAGTTTTTGGTATGGGCTTATTTTAGTTACTTAATATATGTTAATTGTTACTTGTTAGTATATAAACAGTGATGTTTGTAACAGATTATAACAGATTATTATGGCCCAACTAACAAGGGGCTTATTTCATGATACCCTCTAGTAATTTAACATAACTATGGAAAATCACAATGATTAATGGGAACATCCACTATAAATGGTCATTTTCAATAGCTATGTTAAATTACCAGAGGGTATACAACCAAATAGTTATAGGAGTTATTTCATTCCAAGTGATGGCTTCCATGGGTTCACCGGTTAACCCTCTGCTGGATGCCATGGCACCTATTCCTCTGCCGGATCGTTATCCACATCAAACACTTACGGGATTTGGTCGGCTAGTGAAAAAGCAACCAAGTGCAACTTGGATGGCTTAATGATGGTCAATAATGGTTATAATAATGGTTGATAAAGGATTCTTTCAAGCATGTTTAACTCCAAAGTCCTAAACGTCGGGTTTTGCTGCAAAGTTGTCGTCAAGAACTTACCTGGTTGGTGGTTGAGCCTACCCCTCTGAAAAATATGAGTTAGTCAGTTGGGATCATGACATTCCCAACTGAATGGAAAGTCAAAAAATTCATGTTCCAAACCACCAACCAGCTTTTTGAAAACAAACATAGTGTGTTTTCCCAACTTTCTGGCAATGTTATGGCCAATGATGATGGGAAAATCATGGAACATGATAATCTATGGCGATTTATAGACAACGTTATAGACAACCTTCATTGCCATGTTGTTCATTTAATGGGAAAACCATCCATTAACCATATCCATATATATATATATATCCCGAAACGTATTGATTTCAATGGGGAACATCATGATATACCATCGGATTTCAAAGGTACCACATGGAAAATACGCAGGACTGGTTCCGCAAAAACCTCGGTTGACATCGTGTCGATTCAAGTCCTCTACGTGCAGTGAAGCTGGATCAATGGCCATGCAACAAGATCCTAAATTGGAGGTACCTACCATATATAAGGCCTATGTAAGGCCTATGTAAGGAAATCTCTCCACAAAATATGGCCTTATTTGGTACAGTACCTACATTTTAGGATCCTGAAATTCCCATTGTCTGGAATCTGGTTCATCTTTGGTTCATACAAACCCTGAAAGTGATGGACAAAGGCCACAGAAAGTGATGATAAAACTGAAATACAACACTTTTCAATTTGCGCAAAATAGTATAGCCATGAGAATCGCCAATAAGTAGAAGCAAATATCCGGTTGCGACCCCTAATTCACGGCAGGGGTGCACCTGGACATCTGCAAATTGGGCACCGTTGGGTACCGCATCCCATTGGTAAATGTCACCATTT
Organism: Cladocopium goreaui; assembly: GCA_947184155.2. NCBI lineage: Eukaryota > Dinophyceae > Suessiales > Symbiodiniaceae > Cladocopium > Cladocopium goreaui. The sequence goes on from CAMXCT020003746.1 coordinate 123,569, forward strand.
TAAAATGTGTTTACCCAGAATTCAGACAGGCACACACACACACACATTTTTCGATTGGGTATTACCATTCCAAAGGTTATATATTATGTATATATATATATATATGTGTATAATTTTATAATATATAAGAATCAAGCGACCAACCAGTAGCGCTGCAGTCTTTTTTGATCGGTAGCCAAGCAGCGAGCTTGATATCAAGTGCAGAAGCCCAAGGTGCTGGCGTAAAAAAACAAGTTTTCAGTTTTCAGTGTGATTTTTCAATGAATGCTACAATGTGGGGCCCCCAAGATAGCTAAGTTGGGCCAAATAACTACAATAACTAGGATTTATGGTTGTCATAACGTAACTATAGTTAGACGGGCTACCATATGAGATGGCAACAAAATAAATGTGCACAGGTGTTTCACACATTGGCTGGACATTCCAGGCTCTGGCTCACAAAGGACCACGGCTTTTGGGGTACCCTATTTTCAGACACATCCATACTTAAAGCGGTATTAAACAGACCATGATGAGGATGTACTGGATATGAATGGGATATAAAACCACCCCCCCCCAAAAAAATATGTTATAAGCAAACTTCAAACCATTATGCACATTATCACATCTAGAATGCCAATCTGGTAAAGTTTTCTGGTACCTGACCGCCGAGCAAACTGTACAGCAAACTCCTGCACCGCGATGCTCTGGTGCTGTGGAACGACCAGTCGAGGTCTTTGTCGACATTTGAGAGACCATAGTTATTATGTCCAGAATCCGATAAATATGTTTACTGTAAACGGTTTAAACCTGTTTGGAACGACCCTGCCATGATAACCACATCTGTTCTGATGCTGGTTAGCACCGGGGTGATTGTTCCCATATTTCATCCCATGTGTCACGGTGCCGAGTAGCCAACAAGACAGGCCAAATGATAACGGAATGGTCAGCAGTTAATAGATGTTACCATCTGGTTATTTAACATAGCTATATACAATGGAAAATCCATGAAAAATTGAGGTTTCTAGCTGGGAAAATCATCTGTAAATGGGCCATTTTCCATAGCTATGTTAAATAACCACAGGGTAATGGTAAACGTTCAGTACGTGTGGCTGGGTCAAAAAGTCTTTTTGTTAAACATTCCAGAAATTCACACCGCCATGGCGACTCTTTGGGGATGCTCAGCAAATTAAGGATGCTTGGTTTTGAGTTTGACAGATGTGTTTTCATTCCATTTTTTATGGGCTTACAAATTATGATCTATAACCTAATAACAGTTAGAATTATTTCATTCCATTTAAGGGCCTGTTAAACTAAACATTGGTGGTTTTCAGGGTAATAAAAAGTTACAACTAAAAAAAACAATAGGTTGGATGCAACCCCTTCAACTATGGTTATCAGGGTCAAACCCTCGGCGAAAAAACCGGCACTCTTGGCAACTGGCAACTCCATGGAGGTCATGGTTGGGAAACACTGGGAAACCGAAGAAAAAACACTGAGAACTGCAGTAGACTCATATTATATTATATGTATACTATGTAATATAAAAAACATATATGTAATATATATATATATAATAAATCACTATACATATATATATATATGTAATATATGTAAAATATGTATACAACATATGTACAATATATAGGTGTGTGATACTACAACAACGACAGCAACAACAACGTTAAACCGTTAAGTGTTTAGCCGGTCAGTCTATGTCTGACTTGTGTTTCACATTTGATTTACTCAACAAACATTGACCGACACATCAAACCATAATCAAGGTGGTCCCGCAGTCGGCACCACGAACACCAGCATCGAAGAATGGGAAAACCCTTAGTTTCCCGCGTCACTGCGTGACAATTGAAGGCAGGTGATCAGTCGGGCCATCAAGGATTCTTCTCAAGATGAAAAGAACATGGCCTAAAATCTATCCCAGAAATCCTATGACTTTCAAAGTAATCCCTTCTTCTTCTTCTTTTCTTTCTGCGCGATTTGAAGCTGCAACTGCTCGCCAACGTGACACTTGGAATTCCGATGCAATCTTACATGGGCCTTTGCATGTCTCTGAGGCACAGACCTTGCGATAAATAAAAAATGAAAATAACACATCAAAAAACGAATAAAAAGAAAAACGCGCAATACTAAACACTCCCAAGAAACCATGGTGGATGGGAACACACAAAAACTTTTTTGGGTTCATTTCTGGGATGTTTCATATTACCCTCTGGTAAACTATACAAAAAACTATGGAAAATCACAATTTCATAGTTGGGTAAATCAACTATTTCCATGGGGTATGTTCAATAGCAAATGTAACAAATGACCAGAGGGTAGCCTTCATTGAAAACAATCATAAACCATTTAGTTCGTTGATTTAGCCACTAGAAAATTGTATTTTTCCAGTTCGCTATGTAACAGTTTACCAGAGTGTATTAGGTTTAGGGATGATCCACTTCAAATACCAGCGACATCACCCACTCATCCCACTCATCACTTCCGCGAGCACAGGTGGCCATCACCTTGAGCGCAGCCCAAGATGGGTCGATTTTTTGGCGGATGGAATGGAGGTCGCCTATATCTAGAAGGTGTCTGAAGGTAGTCCAGCATCAATGGGAATTCCAGGATCCTAAAATGGAGGTACTGTACCATATTTCTGGCCATATTTTGCTGGGATATTCCCTTACATAGGCCTAACAAATAGGCCTTATAGATGGCAGGTACCTCCAATAAATAGGTTCCTGTTGCATGGCCATTGACAGCATGTGGCTGCTGATTGGTTTCATGATGTGAAGCATAGCTTCGTACGATTTTGATGGTTATCGCTGACCAATCATTCCTGGTTAGTGGTTGAGCCTACCCCTCTGAAAAATGATGGACTTCGTCAGTTGGGATGATGACATTCCCAACTGAATGGAAAGTCAAAAAAATCCATGGTTCCAGTCACCACCAACCAGCATTTGATGTTGTGATTGAACATACATTGTTGGGGCACGGTCAAATAATTGTCCAGAAAATGATCTATTATTCTTATGCTACATTCTTTAAGACCATGTTGCTGGGTAAATTATAATATGTCACTAACCTGAATTGTTGGGCCATTTGGGGATGATTTCCCTAACATAAACCATGATTCCAGGGCTCGGGAGAACAGGGTTCGGTCGCTATAATTTACCCAGATCTATTAACTATACTATAGTTATAAATGTAACTATACCATTAATTATACCATTATATGTCATAAACCATAGTTGCACTAGTTGTAAACCAATTTATATAGCTCTCCTTGGGCCACCACCCTTGTAATTTGAAAATTTATGGTATGTGACAATTATGGGGTTTGAGAGGTTTGTTTGTGATCCTCCTATACGAATATCTACTAGTCATAGGCTAATCCTAATTGAAGTGTCCTTCTTGTAAACACATGCAAAATTCCCATTTTGGGGGTATAAGCGGGTATAGCACAGTTTCAGAAACACCCTTATAGCAGGGCTGCTCCTAGCACCCAAACGAGGAACACTGGGTAGATGGATAGGTAACATGATTAAATTTCCATCCAAAGAGTTACTATAATTCATCTACAATAATTAGGTTGAAGGAACCCTGATGTTTGTTGCTTCAATTCAATCTGTGCTATTATATGCCTATCATATCCCTATTATATTAATCATACACCATATAATATAAAAAACATAGAAACCCATCAAACATCATATTATAAATCCCCATAAAACCGTATAAAACCAGGTAGAACATACATAAACCCATACAATGTGGGGACCCCCACTTATAAGTTGGTTTATAAACCCCATCTAAGTATAGTTTCAGTATATCTACCATAAAGCAGAGTTAATTCAGCCACTGGGTGAATCTTAGGCAACTGAACGCAACATCGAACGGGGCCCCATCCTGTCATTGATCACTTTTTTTGGGGGCGAATCTAAACCATCTGCTGGGTCCCCGCACTGGGGCTCTCCATGGTATCACACTATACGGAAAAAAATCAAAAGGTATGGTTTACTTGCCTAGGTTCAGTATGGTTTATGGTAGATATATCTATCCCTATGGATCCATGGCCACTGCCTGAGAAGGTACTTGTATAACCCCCTAGTCATCATACCCCAGTCGTACTTCCTAAGAAGGTACAACTGGATCATCATGGGGTTGAATCCCATTAAGCCAAAACCACAAATATCCCACGTTTTCACCGCCGAGGCGCGAATCCAGCGTTCGCAGCCTCGGAGGTTGCGAGTTGCGCTTCAACGTGGGGATGATCTCCTGTCGGCGAGCCGTTGCGCCGGACTGCGCTGGCACTGCACATGGAATACCGATGGAACATATAATGGGATTAGTTTCTAAATATATGGGTTTATGATGGGTTTAATATGATGGGTTTATGGTTTATGATGGGTTTATGATAGGGTAAATATGATGGGTTTATGGTTTATGATTGGTTTATGATGGGGTAAATATGATGGGTTTATGGTTTATGATCGGTTTATGATGGGTTTAATATGATGGGTTTATGGTTTATGATGGGTTTATGATAGGGTAAATATGATGGGTTTATGGTTTATGATTGGTTTATGATGGGGTAAATATGATGGGTTTATGGTTTATGATCGGTTTATGATGGGGTAAATATGATGGGTTTATGGTTTACGATGGGTTTATGATGGGGTAAATATGATGGGTTTATGGTTTATGATTGGTTTATGATGGGGTAAATATGATGGGTTTATGGTTTACGATGGGTTTATGATGGGGTAAATATGATGGGTTTATGGTTTATGATGGGTTTATGATGGGGTAATTATGATGGGTTTACCCTCTGGTAAACAAACAAAGCTATTGAACATGGCCATTGTGAAATAGTGGATTGACCCATTAAATCATAATGGTGATTTTCCATAGTTATGTAAACGTTTACCAGAGGGTAATGGGTATATACTTGGTGGCTCATCTCACTCAGTAAGCGGTTATAATCCTAGTTGTAAGTAGATTAACCCTACTTATCCGACTTATAACTAGGGATATAATCTATTTAATATGTAGTAAGTGGGATGAGCCACCAAGTAAGGGTTATATAATGGGTATATAAGGGTTATATAATGGGTATATACAGGTTATATACTGGGTAAATAATGGTTATATTAAAATAAGGGTTATATAATTGGTATTCAACGGATATATGATATGTATATAAAGGTTACATATTCTATGCCAGTAATACAACATTACGATCGTATACGGAATAAACGATATACAAATATATCGATATGTTAATGGCGATATGTAATGTAACATTAATGAATAGAACAGATGGAATATATAATGGGGAAACTTGATGGAGAGGCGTCTAGATGTCTGTCTAGAGTCAGTCTAGATTAGATTCAGTCTAGATAAATGCACCCATTTACTATATAGATATATATCATGATGTATCTACCATAAACATCCATAAAGCAGAATTAGCTTAGTTGTGAACCAACCAACTTAGCTATCTAGCGGGCCCCACTGCCCCACCTTCTAACAAATCAACGAGGATACAATTGGGGATATTCTGGTTATATCATATGGATAATATAGGGATTCCATAATGCTGGTAGGTATTGAAAAGTTGCTGATTGAGATGCACATATGATGCTTCGCCCCGCCCTGTGACTTGAACTTCTGGAAACCCATAAGTGTCAAGTTTGGGTGCAAGCGTTGTGGCCACTGCTCGCTTCATAAATGCCCTTTCCTGAGCATTTCGTTTCCTGGTGAAAGACCCCCAGTATTTGGTAGGTCGGCTTACTTGGTGGGCATATAATCAGCCTTGGATTCCGTATACCCTCTGGTAAACATACAAAAAGCTATTGAACATGGCCCATTTATAGTGGATTGATTTACCCATAAGAAATTGTGATTGTCCATAGTTATTTTAGTTTGCCAGAGGGTATCTATGGTTTATGGTTTAACATGGCTTAACTATCTATTTAGATGTAGTAGATATATCTAGAATGGGTGTTTTTTGAAGTAATATATATATAATATGTACACGATATTACATTATTATTTACTATATAAGCAAGACATTTACAGTAACCTACTTCTAAACATTAAACCTATATATATATATACGTTCGCGTTTCGACTGGACGACGGGACTGCTCCTCAAAGGCCACGGTGGTGGGTTTTGTCTCCACCAAGCCCAGAGCTTCCAAGGTGTAGTCCTAGGGATTTCACCATGGATTTCACGCCATGGGAATCATGGGATTTTTGCCAAAGAAAAACATGGTTAAAAAAACATAGACGTTTTGTGTTTGTTTTACCATGGGAATTTTACCATCAACATGTTGGGCCAGGGGGTTTCCTGGGATTTTTTTTGTATTTTGGATGAGGGTTTGAGCAACAAAAAAGAGTTGCTTTATCAGACAGAATGCTTGTTTGTGTTTGTGATGGCCATTCCAACCAACCAGAAACAGGACCTGATGACCTGATGACCTGCACCATTCAGGACTTGAGGTCCCAAATGGGAAAATTGAAATAGGGAAAGGAGTAGGGCGGGTGTTTTTAACATGTTTTAACGCTGTCTTCTTTCCCAGAATCTGTGTTCTTGATTCCATGAAAGAATTATGGTGGTGTTTCATAGTTTCCTTATCAAGTCCTCTATTTCCTGTGGTATGTCCACTGGTTCAAGAGTACGTCATTTCCATCTTGACTTTATTTAAATTTCATAGAAAAGGTCAAAGAAGTGGATACAAATTAACAATGACACAGACCCTGCGTCTCCCACACTGGTTACAGTACTTGACCTGACAGGGATCACCCTTGTGGATTGTGATATTCCCCGTTATATTGGCTGGTCACGGTTACAGTAGTATATCCCCGAACTCATCATCGACCGGGGTAGATCACAAACACTGCGCTCAAATGCATCCACCCACTCTTGCATCCATCAATGCATCTTTTCATACAACACTGTTTTGAATTACATATAGTTTACATATGTACATAAATCATATATGTGTACATATGTAATCTATATGTGTATATATGCACTATCATGAGGTTGGGAAACTCTAACTAGCTCCTTGGCTATCCATTTAGTAGTGAATATGCAGACACATAGCTGCTTAGCTCCCTCTTAAACACCGGAAAGTATATCGTTACAGGTACATTCACACACATATATATACATATATATGTAGTTATACATGTATGTATGTATATATATATAGTTATCTATCTATATATATATATAATTACGCACAAGACTTTCGGTTCGCCGTCGCCTCAAATGGAAAATTTCCATGCAAGCATCTTCTTCCCATCTTTTCTTCTCACAGGTCGTGCAACCAGTTCCTTCAAAGGCCCCCTGGCCCTATTCAAAGGGATGCTATTCAGCTTTGCAAAGGTCAGAGGCAATTTGGCTACGAACAAGCAACAAAATGCATTGAGGTAGCACAATATGTAAAATATTGGTCATATTTTAATTTAAAATAAAGACAAAAAAAAAGAACAAAAAAACAAAAATAACATTTTTGGGGGGGGGGCGATTTTTTGCTTCCAATACCACTTTTAGAAGGTATCAGAGCACCCCTCTGCTCAACGACCTCGTCCCACACTCCACAACGCAGAAAAAATATGTTTCATAGATTTTTTTCATATTTTTTGTGGGCCCAATTCCATCACTTTAAATATATCATGAAACAAAACAAATTAAGAAAATTTAGCAAAAAGACTCTGATTAGCACCCATTTGAATAGAGCCCGTTTTTCTGGTTTGAAGCATTCGCGAGGAGTCATTTTAATCTCCCCTCGCCCCTCGTGAGAGCTTTGCGCCACTCTACCCCACCCCACCCGAAACCACAAAAAAAAATGCCCACCCATTTCAGGCAAAAAACGCACCAACATCCATTTCGTCCCACAAAACACAGGTAAAATGAGCACGCGTGTACTTGTTTGCTGACGGCGAACCAGCAGTGCTGTGGGTATAATTAAATATGAAATTGTATGTATATATATATATATATGTGTGTATTATATATATATATATGTGTGTATTATATACAGAATTAAATATTCGCATATATATATATATGATATGTATATATATATATATATATGATATGTATATATATATATGCTTATATATGAAATGATGTGTATATACATATATACACATGATTTTACATGCACATCCAACAGGCAAATGCCATAGCCCACATCCACCTCATCGGAGCTCTCATCACTGATGATCACCTCTTCCTCTTCCTACAGCTGGGAGCGCAGAAGTTGGGGACGCGGGGCCCCCAGAACATATTTCAATACTGGTGATAAAAAAATAAAATGGGATTATATGGGGATTATATGGAGATATATAGGATTATATTGAGATGAGATACTGGCTGGTGGTGCAACAACCATCTTGAAAAATGATGGACTTCGTCAATGGGAAGGATGACATCCCATATATGACATGGTAAATAAAAGCCATGTTTGAAACCACCAACCGTTGTATCGTTATATATCAACTTATAACTGGAACTGCACCCAATATAGTACCCAAGGGTTGGATGCATGAAACTCGTGAAAACCCACCAGATTTTTCTGGGAAACATGATCAACATGCTGCATGGTTTCGGGGGCAGCTTGTGGCACAGTTGGTAACACACACACATATATTGATCCATAGATATGAGATTGTCACAGGTAGAAACCAAGAACAAGAACAAGAACAAGAGCAAGAGCAAGAGCAAACACAACAACAACAACAACAAGAACAAGAACAAGAACCACAAGAAGAACCAACATGACTGTCAACACCTCAAGACTTTTGTGTTCCTACCATGTACATCCATGTACAAGATCTTTCAATGTCAAACCGGTGCAAAATGACAAGCCGTACAAACACATAGAGTCAGTAGGTGGAGTATGATATTGCCATCTGTCAACTATCACATGTCCAAAAAACTGAAAGCAGCAATGATAACCATGAGAAAGACCGTAAACAAAGTTTTACTGGTGTGGTGGTTTCAACCCATCTGAAAAATATTAGTCAGTTGCGATTATTATTTCCAATATATGCACAAATAAAAAATGTTTGAAACCACCAACTAGGATAATATAGCTATTCTGACTAAAAAACATGAATCAACCATCATCATTCATTATCAACCATTATCATTCAGTAAAGAAGGTACTTGGATCCATAGGCTATGAGAGACACAGTAAACAAAGTTTTAATCATCAGAAGACACCTACCGGGTCAGCGGGTCGAATCGCTCCACAATGGCAAGATTGCGTTCTCTCAGACTTGCATGATGTCATTAGACTTTACAAATGCTCCATGTATGGCATGTTGACCAACATCTACGAACATTTACCCAAACAATCAGCCAAAATTTAGGTCACTACACCAAACATGCTATCAATAGACTTGTCGTCCACGTGCTTGCTATAAGCAACGAATTCTTGCTATACATGAATTCCTGCTGAACCAAGTACCTTTGGGAAACGACCAATTGCTACTACCCTGAAACAGCAGGTAAAGACAAAACAACACGAAGTTCCAAGCATGCATGATTATGTTGCCATGTGTCATCAGCTTGTATACATGTGATCAACGTGCATGTATGTATCTATATACGTTAATACTATATATATATACATATTATCATTACATCAGCACAGTACTGACATATTGTATACACTTGTTCAAACCATGCACGATGAGATCTGGGATGTACCATGATGTACTTCTCAGGAGGAACAGAAAAGGGCAGAAACTGCACTGGGAAATCGCGCTGGTGCAGGTCTTTCTCTCTCTTCCTGCGGATCAGCTGGGAAATCAGCCAGTGGTAGCGTTTCAATGCGGGGAAAAGAATGATAGACAAGATGGTAAAGTAACTTGGCAAACGATTGGGCTGGAAAGGTAGATATATCATATATCTATTATTAAATTATTATCTATCTGTATATATATATATATGCTCACCCCCCATAATCTACCCCAATGATCACAATGAAGGTTTTACCTTATCTTTCCCCATGGCCCACCTTTGACCACTATGCAAGACCCTTTTGGTGTTCTCTGCTCATAAAAAGGTTTATATCACTTTGGAGGTGCAGAAGCAAGCATTGGCAAGATGGGAATAAACAAGTGTTCAAAGCATATGATTTGCACACAAAATGGTGTTGCAAAAACTGCTGCTTAACAGGTTACAATCTGTCTTGAAGACAACATATTCTTTTGTATGACCATGGTTTTTTGTTTTTTGTTTTTTAATGAAGTAGAGGTAACATAGTAAGAATAATGCGTTGATCAAACATATATATCTAAAATACAATGCATATACATGAACACACATTTACTATAGCTTCAATATATTTTTAATATACCATTCCATTGACTATGATTTTTTCAAGATGCCTTTTATATGTATTTTAAATACAATGCAATACACCTTCAATGTTTTACATGCAAGCTAATATACCTTTAGTATATCTTTATATAAATACAATTTTAAATTTTATTGACCATGTTCTTGCAATAATATACCTCCAATATACCGTAATGTACCTTCAGGATACCTTTAATATCCCTGTGATATTACTTTTGAATGCCATCTAATACATCTATACTATACCTGTACTATACAATTGAATATACCTTTTGTATACCATTTGATATACCTAGAATCTACCTTTGATATACCATTCACTTGACCTTGAAAATAACTTTAGTATGTCTTGGCGATACCTTCAATACGTATACCTCTTATATACAAGTTAATTTACCAGTTAATATACTTTGGTGTATCATTTAACAAAACCTGATAATACCTTGAATATGTTTAATATACCTTTAACACCCTTTAACATACCTTTAATATCTTAAAAATATGTTGGTATTCCTTTTGAAATATTGTTGATAGTCCATGTCATATACCTTGAGTGTATCAATTAATATACCATGACTATACCTTTGGTTTTTCAATATCCCTTCAATATACCATTTTATTGACCATGAAAACATTTTTTTTCATATACTTATATACCTGTGAAAAGCAATAATATACCATTTAATATACCTTTAATATACCGTCTCATATAACATCCGTATACCCTGAATATACCTTTTAGCAAATTGCATACATACAACCATGACCTGTTCCTTTCAAAATTGTTCACCCCCCTGTGAAGGAAGCTTTGCAACGACTTGCATCAACACTTTCTTTTCTCAATACCATCATGGTTTAACATAGATCTCAAAGGATTCCATTCTGAAATCATGCTGTCCTCCTTGCATAGATTCCTTTACCTCTTTAAAGCTGTAAGTCTCCTTAAAAAAAACCTTCTAGTTCATTCAAAGAAGTGCTGCAACTCCTTGATATAAGGGGACTATACAAAATGATGCCACTTTATGCCAGATTTTTTTTTTCAAAAATATCGCTGCGCAAGGCATACGTTGGAGGATCTTGCTTTGAAAAAACTTCAAAGTCCATGCTGAAACTTGTTAGCTTCTTCTATGTTCAAGTGCATAAACATCACAGCACATCCTATGCCAAACTTAGTCTCACATAGTGCGCAAACTCTTGAGTGAGAAACTTTGATCAAAGTTTGACTTTCCACGACCAATAAGTTAAGCAAGCCTAAGGACACAGATGGCAATCATGTGAATCAATACGCAAACCAAAAACCACAAAGAATTTGAGCAAAACCAAGAAACCAAAAAAAACACAACTTTTGAGATATTGTTTGGTTTTGATTCAAAAGATTGTTTTTTTGTTTGACTCATGTCAAAACCCAAAAAATAGGGGAAAACACAATCTTTTGAGTCAAAACCAAACATTCTCTCGAAAGTTGTGTTTTTTGTTTTTTGGTTTTGCTTGAGTTTTTGTTCCAGGTTTTGTTTGCTTTTGTCGATGTGGCCCAAGACAAGTATGGTTGTAGGCATAAAGCTTTAAATCAGTCATTGCCATTGAACATTAATCCATTAGAAACTTTAATTACAACCCAAATATATTGAAACATCCATGTGCAGAAACCTGCCCTCCATGAGCTCCCCTTCTGTGAGTTATTGTTTTCAGATTCTGCTTTATGTGCAAAAAGACATGGTAATTACCATATAAAATGCTTCTAGGTAGATCATGGGGGGGTGACCATACTTAGATGGGTTTATATATAAACCAATAAGGATAGCCGAGGCTTGCATTGTAGATTATTTACATGATAGATTCCAGATGTCCCTGTTTCCAAATATTTCTTGGGAGGCATTGTTCTTTTTTCACTAGTGACCATGGACTAAACAAGCTTTGGGACAGCAATCTAAACCCAATTGGGGAAATACAAAAAAAACACTTTACCATGGACAACCCTGATGGTACTTCCATTCCCAAACACTTCCACATTGCAACGTCCATCATCTCAGACCCCCCAGTGACTTGGGTATGGACAGGGATAACCAATAAGGAGGTCATATACTGGAAGACATGAGATCACTAACCCACACTTTGGACACGAGATCGCATGGTCATGAAGGGAGTAATGCAGACTCTGGCACTCATTAGGTCCTGCAGGTTATCATCCCGCTGTTGCAGGCATTTGCAGGTGAAAATAATACTAAAAGACTCTGGTAGAACTCCATCTGGCTCTGAAAATAAAGGGTACCTCCACATCGATTCACCATCATTTTCCCATTTGGGGTGTGAAAATCAGCCATTTTCAGACAGAACCCATCCACCCACCATCCACCGCGGCCAGTTGCCGTTGCGCCTCCTTCCCCTTCCGCGCGTCGCGGCGCGTGCGGAGGTACAACTCCCGCGCTCCAGGGCCCGCCTTGCAACGTTGGTTGGTGGCAATCGCAATCCTCGATTTTTGGTTGGTTAAATCACGTTAGACCAGCATTTTTAATGGTTAAATATAATGTTAAGTCCCCATTTCCGTATGTGAAATCCCCAGAGTTGAAAATTAATTGACTTAGAACCTTTGGGAACCTTCTTCATCAGCCCCAACCCCTTAACCTGCGGCATCTCACTCCACTTCACCGCTCGTGCCACAGTCCTGCTGCCCGGAGCTGGGCCTCCTCTGATGCTGGTTGCTGTCACTGTCGCCTGCCTCTGGAAGTTCTCTTGTCTTCTCTTGTCTCAGGTGCTGCCAGGTCGTTGCGGCCACCATGCTTGACCACTGCACAGGTCTTTAAGAGGTCGCTCATCGCAGGTGAGCCATGGTGAGATTGGCACTACACATGATTAAGCTTGGGATTTAACCAGCAACAAAACATGTCATGAAAAATGCTGATTCTTCATTGGATTACAACGGATTCAATGAAGATTACCCTCTGGTAATCAAAGAAAATCCCCAATAAATGCGTATTTCAATGGGAACACCATCTATAAGTTGCAAATCTAACCAGCAATCTTTTGTGGCCATAGCATCAATGGTTTCATCTGCAATGGCACCACACAACTGGCATGTGTTTGCAGATACATGGTGATAATATATACATAAATTTGCAGACTAACCCATTTTGAGACAAAACTACGTACACTATAATAAATTCATTGTGTATATATATATACATATCAAATAATATATATATATAGATATAGATATATCAAATAATATATACATATAGATATACATTGGGTGTTTGTCATACCTCCACCAACAGGGATTGTATACCCAAGATGTTTGTAGAATCTCATCTATGGTGTTGGTATATTTTCTGTGGAGTGATATCTCTATATGTAGCAATAAATCATTCCTTTATGTGTATATATATATAGTTATATAAGTTATATATATATGATACATGTATGTACTGAAATACATACATATATCATATACAATATATATATATACAATATATATATATACATATATACATGTGGGTATGATATGTATGCTGTACCTGGATGATATAGATGTTGCGATGATCCACGATTCCTGAAGGTCTGTGACGTCTGGGGTGTATAAGTAATTAGCTCATGAGCAAGGACATATCCCATTTTGAAGGAGAAATATATCTTAATACAGTTCACACATCAGACCGTTACCCTGTGTTAACATATGAAAGCCATGGCCCATCTAGTTTGATGATTTACCTTCTACAGTTATGACCCAACTAATAATAGGCTTATTTCATGATCAATATAGCTGTTGGGCCATAAAAGAGTACCCCTAAATCCTCTGGTTGATGATGATGTTCCCATGAACTTAAATATATATATATATATATATATTTATAACTTTACATAAATACACTGGTTGTTGGGCTATTTCCTACCAGACCGAACCCAAAAAACTCAGCGAGGCGCCTGGAAGTCACCCAGCTTTTCCAAGAACTCCAAAGGTACCGGACCGTAGCAGGCCGCATAGAAGGAACTCTGCAAGGTCCAGAGGCCAGAATCAGGACCTGGAAAGATGCAGAAGTCGAGTGTCTGACAAAGGGCTTGCCTGGTGACTGGTGATATTTATGATATTGTTATAGTATCTGGTTGGTGGTTGACCTACCCCTCTGAAAAATATGAAAGTCAGTTGGGATGATTATTCCCAATATATGGAAACAAAAATGTTCCAAACCACCAACCAGTAGTATGTTTGCAATGAAGTTTCAAGATGGTTCTTGATAAACCAGCTTGATTTCACTGAGATTTTCGACCGTCTGATTTCCATCGATTTTTTTCAGCAGATGGTGGATTGAAATCCAGGTGACACAAGCAACGCAAGCAACCGCAAGGGATGGAATCCCTCACTACCAAAAAAGTATGCGAAAACGATGGCGTGCACATCACTGTCACTGCTCTGGATAGTAACGAATCCACTCTGAGTTGTTTGAGCAGTTTGATGGTTCCTTAGCTGGCGAATCATAAATCAAGTATACATTTTTTGATGGTTGAATCACCGTTTTCCTATGGTTGCTTCTTGTTGACTCTTCACATCAAACATATATCAAATAAATCACTTCTTATTTCACTTACATCTTGGGTGATATATGATGATATATTTATTAATGGGGATTCAACCATCACTGTTAATTCACATCAAGCATATATCAAATAAATCTTGGGTTAACCCCCATGTTTCCCCCAACATTGTGATGGTTCTTTCACTCAGTGATTCCCTTCTCCACGTAGTTGGGTTGGCATAGTTACATATCCCCATGATATTCTCAGTTACATCCACATTATTTTTGCTGGCTAAATCCACTACTTTTCATGGTTAAACCAGTTCAATCAAATCCAAACTCTCTGAACCATCATTTTTTCGTAGGTAAATCCTTATGTTTCCCAATTTGTCATGCATAAATGTCACTGTTCCTCCCAAAAATGTCCTTTTGGTAAAAATAGGTTGGGGCCGGGAGCTGGTATACAATCTATCATCACCTGTTGTTTTTCAGGGAGTTCTGAAGAAACCCCTCTAGTTTCATCATCCAACCAATGGGAAAGGGACATCTATGGTTCCTCCATTTTCTTGCTGAAAAATCCCCCCGTTTCTGACGCCCTGTCGCCTGGAATGCCTCCAGGTTCTAAGGCGCTACTGATGCGGACCCATGGTCCTCCGGGTTTCCATGAAAATGGGGGTTTAACCAAGGGAAAACCATGGGAAAACCAGGACAATGAAGGTTTCCATTAATGGGGGCACCACAAAATGGATGGTTTATGTTGGAAAAAAACTAACTGAGAAAAACAATTAAAATGGATGATGGCTGCGGGTTTGGCGTAAAACGGCAGCAACACAGATACCATGGGATGTTGATGGGATTTAATGGGATATTCATGGGATTTACCGTACCCAACGATGGCAGGAATATATAATTGACATATCATGGGATATAGATAATCAACATGACGATTCAACGTGTTTTGACCGATAGTATCGGGGAGATAGTGGGATATCACCAACAATAGTAAATGAAATTGGAGGCTTGACCATCAAAAATCAGGAATTATGAATGGGGGAATCGTCCATCAAGTGAACCACTGGTTTGTGACGAAAATTGCCTGGTCGAAAAAACTACCTGTTCATAAATGGATTACTCGCATACATGTATATATATATATAATAAAATGTTATAATATATTATAATATATAATATAGTGCATTACAACCACGGGTTTGACCATAATATCAAAATTGGAACAGTGATAATGTGCAATATACCATGACAATAGTGATATGTTAAAGATTATATGGTTAACTTGAGTTAGCAAGTGTAAACATAGGTGCCATCTCATTCCGGAAGTGGCTCATATCCATTCTAGACCCCACTGATCATATGGGCCACGGTCAATATTTGGTATATATTGTTTTCCAAGCCCCAGCTCAATTTCCAAAAAATAAAGATGTCTCGGATACTACTCTCCATTTACCTAAATTTTGGCTGTAGCTCATATACTGTATAAATATCGAATATCCACAGCTACACGTGGTTTGTACATGTCCCACAATGTCCAGCGGGATAGTGTAATCCCCTGGAAGGTGGGGCTGAACATGATGTTTGCTGATTTATAAACACAAATTAAACCAACCATAAACTATAGATATCTATAGATATATGGTAGATATAGGTAAACTGAACCAACTTAACTATAGATATATCTACCATAAACCTGGTGTCTGACAAGGGGCTTGCCTGGTGACTGGTGATATTAATGATATTGTTATAGTCTGGTTCGTGGTATACCTACCCCGCTGAAAAATATGAGTTCGTCCGTTGGGATGATGGAACTAGACGACGGATGGCCCGAGAGCGTAGAGGAGCAGAGTCTTCTGTTGTTAGTATGGAGACACTATATTACAAGATAATATATTAAAGATGTATTATAGGCAGACGAGAAGAGTAGTATCAAGACAATATATGACTAGTACAAGACAATAGTTTGCATCGTATTTTTGTAAAGTTTTTCATACACAGAACTTTTTACAGACAGACGCTTTTGCACACAGAGACTTTTACACACAGACGCTTTTACACACAGACGCTTTTACACACAGACGATTTTGCACACAGAGACTTTTACACATTTTACACACAGAGCTTTTACACACAGAAGCTTTTACACACACACACGCTTTTACACACAGACGCTTTTACACACAGAGCTTTTACACACAGACGCTTTTACACACAGACGCTTTTACACACAGACGCTTTTACACACAGACGCTTTTTACACACAGAGCTTTTACACACAGAGACTTTTACACACAGAGACGCTTTTACACACAGAAGCTTTTACACACAGACGCTTTTACACACAGACGCTTTTACACACAAACACTTTTACACACAAACACTTTTACACACAGACGCTTTTACACACAGACGCTTTTACACACAGACGCTTTTACACACAGACGCTTTGACACACAGACCCGTTTACACACAGAGGCTTTTACACACAGAAGCTTTTACACACAGACGCTTTTACACACAGACGCTTTTACACACAGACGCTTTTACACACAGAGCTTTTACACACAGACGCTTTTACACACAGACGCTTTTTTACACACAGAGGCTTTTACACACAGACGCTTTTACACACAGAGCTTTTACACACAGACGCTTTTACACACAGACGCTTTACACACAGACGCTTTTACACACAGACGCTTTTACACACAGACGCTTTTACACACAGACGCTTTTACACACAGACAAGTCCGGCACAAGTAAAATCGCAATTTTTCCTCAGTTTTTGACAATCGACCCTCATTTCGTGCGAAAGGGTTGCTCCGGGGGCAAGTAAAATCGCAATTTTTCCTCAGTTTTTGACGATCGACCCTCATTTCGTGCGAAAGGGTTGCTCGGGGGCACGTAAAATCGCAATTTTTCCTCAGTTTTTGACGATCGACCCTCATTTCGTGCGAAAGGGTTGCTCGGGGGCACGTAAAATCGCAATTTTACGTCAGTTTTTGACGATCGAACCTCATTTCGTGCGAATGGGTTACTCCGGGGCACGTAAAATCGCAATTTTACCTCAGTTTTCGACGATCGACCTTCATTTCGTGCGAAAGGGTTGCTCCGGGGCACGTAAAATCGCAATTTTACCTCAGTTTTCGACGATCGACCTTCATTTCGTGCGAAAGGGTTGCTCCGGGGCACGTAAAATCGCAATTTTACTTCAGTTTTTGACGATCGATCCTCATTTCGTGCGAAAGGGTTGACGTTTCGTGACTCCCCGCCGGCACCACCCTCGGCCTAAAGAGAGAAAGATAAAGAAGGCGAGAGAGAGAAAATGGAGAGAGAAAGGAGAGAAGATGTGAAGATGAGCAGATGTGAGAGAAGATGTGAGAGAAGATGTGAAGATGAGCAGATGTGAGAGAAGATGTGAGAGAAGATGTGAGAGAAGATGTGAGATAAGATGTGAAGATGAGCAGATGTGAGAGAAGATGTGAGAGAAGATGTGAGAGAAGATGTGGAGATGAGCAGATGTGAGAGAAGATGTGAAGATGAGAAGATGTTTTACAGACCCCCACTATTGGAAGAACCCTGCGCTCAGACGCTCTCGGGAAAAAAACAACATGTTCCAAAACACCAACCAGATAAACCATAGACCATGAACATCCATAAACATTATGACATAATTATTGAATGTTTAATTACAGAATGTTTATTCTCGGTAGATATTTCTACCATAAACCATAGTTGTGTTACTTAGAGCCAACTTAACTTAGCTAGAGAAGTAGAGGGGCACCACCTTGTACAATCGTTCACCAAAAGTACGGGAGTTTGAACACTGCTGACAGCCACTTGGGCTCAATCTTTGGCACTGGCAACGAAAACAAAGATGGCGAGGATAACTCAGGAGTGTAACTTTGGCTGGGTGTACACCAATGAGTTGCAGCTGGTCAAGGGACATCGTCATACCAGAAGAAGTCAAGCGGGCCTTGAACAAACGTTGTAGCCACACCGCCCCATCAGATTGGTTCATACGAGATTGAACAACTGGAGCAGGTGGAGCGACCCAATTTCACCCGAGGAACCACGTTTGGTGCCCCGCTTCGTTAGCTAAGTTGGTTCGTAAATGCAATAGCTATGGGTTATAGGTGAGATATCTATACTTAATGGGATTATAACCCGTTTATAACTGGGGGGGCACCACCTTGCAAGAACATTGCTTCACTTGAATTCATACCATCAATCAACATGCGCAAAATTCAAACATGGCAATGGAACATCACCCATTGAACCTCTATTCTCTGGTTGGTGGTTTCAACCCCTCTGAAAAATACTAGTCAGTTGGGATTATGACATTCCCAATTATGGAAAAAAACAAATGTTCCAAACCAGCAACCAGTTTCAAAATGGATTTCCAAGGTAGCTATGGATAAGGACACCGGAGGTTCATCCGGGATTTCACTTATCCCATGATGTCCCAGTAAATATTCCTATGATCGTTGGCGAAGTAGCTATTTTTGTTGATGCCCCATCCCACCTACCAAGTGGCTAAGGTCCCTGGTTTTCTTAGTGGGATTTTTGTAGGGTTCATCTACAACTAGTGTGAACTAACCTACTTATAATTACGATCCGTCGCTGGTTCGCCACCAAGTACCCCATATGGGTAAAACAATCATAAACCATCCCCCAGTCATCACCAGTTTTATAGGTGGCATGCTTACCATTCCCACATGGGTGGTTTCTTTTTGTTTTACCCACATTGGTGATCATTGTCAACCACAAAAAATCAGCTTTCATCATGATTAACCATCATAAACCATGATTTACCAATGTTTTACCCACATTATTCCAGTAGATATTCCTAAAATAGTTAGTGAAGTACATTCATATCCATTATAATCCCATGATCATCCCATTCATATCCACTATTATTCCACTATTTTTGTTTTACCCACAGCATTCTATACCCCACATGCACAACCTCCGCCCCTCCTGCCGGCAGCTCGCCATCTTTGGGAATGCCCACCGTCTCTTGCACAGACTGCACCTCCTTCAGCACGTCATCTGACAAACCACCTGAAACCCACCAGGACAAGGTCAGGCCGGGAGAACGGAACGACAACGAGCCAGGGCCCTAGGGAGACACATGCGGCTGAAAAACATGCTGAGCAACTACTTTAACATACTTTCTCATGCTTTAACATGCTGAATTACTACTTAAATGCGGATTTGTATGGATTTATAGTTGATGGGATTAATTGATGATGGATCCAACGAAAATGGGGATGCTTTTGTGGTATGGGATATACAACGGGATCTTATGGGATCAATATCAACCAACTGTTAGGACTAATACAACCAGGGTTGACCGTAGATAACTGAGGGGCGCCAGCTTTTAGTAGATGACCCAGTGACAAACAGATTGATCCAAACAAAAACCTAAGTAGACAGCATATGAATCCAGTTAGTTCTACCCGCAGTTATATGGCTTGTTCTTAATCATGTTACCCGCTAGTTGCTGGATTTGTATTTAAAACATGTGGGTTTCCTGTATATATACGAGAGGGCAACAGAAAACATTGAAAAACCACTGGGCCGTTTGACTGTGCATTTCCAATGAAACATGATACAGCCGTTCTTGTTCATAAAATGCTGTATATAGCGCAAAATTGGCTGGGATTTGTTCAAATTTTAAATTGGAAATCATCAGTATATATTCTGGATTATGCTTGCTGGTTGAATCGCCATCTGATTTGTTGGGATAAGCACAAATGACGTTTGAAACCACCAACCAAAAACGTGTTCACATCATGGACATTTCAATGTGAGTGTTGACAATGGACCCGCGTTTGGAAAATCAATGAGTGTGACTCACGTGGTATGCCTTGATCATTCCACTTCTTGTGGTGGTTTACTGCAGAACTTTGCAAGCAACGACACCCTTTTCTCTCAGGTCATCCCTATCTTGCCGAAATCCCAATTCTGCTGGTCTCAAAACCAGTCAACACCTGACATGTTGATCCACCTCTCCTGATCATTCCAGCTTGTGACTGGTCAGTAAACCTGGTTAAGTAAATTGGGATTATATATATATATACCTTTTGGTAATTTAACATAGCTATGGAAAATCACACATTTAGTTCAATGATTTACCTATGAACAACATAGTTAACTCATCCTTCCCATTTTGGTAATTAAATCAAAAAAAATGGTGGTTAAACCGAGAGGGTAAGCAGTCAAAAGAACATATTCAGCGTGGTTTGCTCATTAAATCACAATTTTTGCATGATTCGGGAACCCCACATTGTACATCCGTGTGCCTGCCAGTTTTGGAGTTGGTTCCCAATAGAGGTTTTGACCGTCGAACCAGCCTGGCGTGCAGATCAGACAAACCAATCCCTGGCCGTATTTCATATTCAAAGTCCGTGTGTCACTGTCAATTTGAATTTTTTGGAAGAAAAATTACAGGTGTACAAGTACCCAAGTACCACAAAGAACAACCATGAACTTAGCTATCATAAATCAGCCACAACAAATCCCATGAAATCCATATGTTTCCTGGTTAAATCACAATTTTCCTATGGTTTTCTATGGTTTCCCTATGGTTTCTTTCAAATTCCGCCACGTTTTCTTGTCGGCCTCTCATGGGTTGGTCTTCCGGGCATTCAGCGCTCATGGTGCTGCAGGTACCATCACCCTTCTCCTGGGTTTCAGTCGTTTTTTAAACGGGTTGATCTATGCCTACAATGTGGGGCCCCCAAGATAGCTAAGTTGGTGAAGATAACTACAATTTCACAAGGGTTTATGGTAGTTACAACTATACTATATAATTAGATTGGGTTATAAACCAGCGTTTAACTAGCGGGCCCACGTTTTATGTTCACATTCCAACTCCTCAACAAAAAAAACCACAGGAAGTGGTCCTCCAGTTAAATGTGTTGGTTTATGTTCACGGATCTAAGTGTAGATATATCCCTGGACAAAACCCGGATTCGGCAACTTTTTTTTTACCAATTTAGCGGTATTTAAATCCCCATCTCCTGTGGTTGCCCTCTGGTACTTCATGGAAAATTGCTAGTCTGATATTCTGAATAGGCTTTATCTGTAAACCATGTTACAAATGGATACAAATGGGCAAGTTTCTGTAGCTATGTTGACTTATCACATGGCATGTAAAAATAAATAAATATATATATAAAGTATATGGTATATACCGTGTATATATATATATATATATATTATCCTATATCCCGTCATAATCCACTACATCCCCACGACATCATCAGGATATTCCCTAAAATTGTTTTTTTCCCGAATGCGTAGCAAGGGTTCCTGTTTCACTCTGGGGGTCTGGGGGTTGAGGGTGTGTTCGCTGGACGTTGCGTTTACGACCGCGACTGCTCGCAGCCGTTCACAACCGTCCGCATGAGGGCCGTATGGCCGTGCCTATGGTAAGCTTTGCACACGTGGTCACTTTTGAAGGTTTCAGATGTCGTGTAGCCCCGTTTCACGTGGCAGGTGTGGCATTTCGTGACATTCAGACGTGTTTCGTAACGTGTGGAAAATCGTTTTGTGGCAAGCGCAATACATGCGTTGCTTTTTTCGTGGCAGGCGCAACACTTTCGACGTGACCGTCTTCGTTTCGCGTGGCACGCGCAGCACTTTAGACGTGTCTTGTGGCTCGTTTTGTTCGAATCGCATTCTCAGGGCTGCGTGAAGTGGTGACAAGGTGCAAATTCCGTGGCAAGCGTGGCATTTTGTGAGATGTGCTGAATTCTGACGGAAGCCTTGCACGAAATAGCGATTTTGAAGTTGCAAATTTTCATGTTCTAGGAAAACTCGTGGGAAAACATCGATTTTGAAGCTACAAAGTGTCAAAATTGGAGGAAGTCTCGCACGAAATACTCGTTTTGACGCTCCAACATGTCTCGTCTCGAGTCTCTGGTTATCTTCTGGCTTCGCCGCGTCTATGGGGGAAGCTGCAAAAACATATCCTTTTTGAAGTTGTCAAAGCAAGTTGTAATGTCGCTTTGCGTGGTCGGTGTGGCATTCTTTACACTCTATACACTTTAGACTCCACACTCCACACTTCACACTTTATACTCTACACTCCACACTCTATACACTTTACACTCCACACTTTACACTTTACACTCCACACTCTACACTCTACACTTTACACTCCACACTCCCCACTCCCCACTCCACACTTCACACTCCACACTGTAAACTCCACACTTTACACCTTGCACTCCACGCTCCACATTGTACATTTTTTGCACTCCGCACTCTACACTTTACAATCTACACTCCGCACTTTACACTTTACACTCCATACTTTACACTCCACGCTCCACACTTTACACTGTACACTCTACACTTTACACACCCCACTTTACACTCCACACTTCACATTCTACACTTTACACTCCGCACTCTACACTCCACTCCACCTTCCACAGTTTACACTTTACACTCCACACTTTGCACTCCACCCTTTTCCACATTCCACAGTCTACAGTGCACTGGTATGGTAACAGGGGAAAACTGTACAAAATACATTGGTTCACAAAAGTGTTCTACGTGACTGTATCGGGTTCGTGGGCTGCATCTTATTTTATTATTTTGGCAGCTAAACACCTATTTTTAGTGGTTACCATCTGTTGATCAAACATGGTTTGTTGAACATGCCCACCATGTGTAAAAACAAAATCCATTGACACCTCTATTTTTTCAGTGCGGGGATTTGCCAACCAACCATGTTTGATTGCCAAATGGTATATTAAATCTATGTATATAGTATAACCCCATTCACGTTTGATATTACTGATGTATCTACCACAAACCCGAGTTACATAGATAAGTTCGATTCCCTATAAATGATGGTGAACTCATGTTAACTCCCATTAAAACACATTTTTTTGC
The DNA here is from genome assembly GCA_947184155.2 of Cladocopium goreaui. Classification (NCBI taxonomy): domain Eukaryota; class Dinophyceae; order Suessiales; family Symbiodiniaceae; genus Cladocopium; species Cladocopium goreaui. The sequence goes on from CAMXCT020003746.1 coordinate 147,368, forward strand.
AATAGTGTGATTGGTGATATCTGGTAGAAGCCACACCATGCCATGTCTCAGTTTCACTTGAGATTGCGGCTTGAACCCCCAAGATCAGATCTTCAACCCTACTTCTACAATGTGGGGCCCCGAGTTATAAGTTGGTTTATTACACAATCTACCCTGGTTGGTGGTTTCAACCCCTCTGAAAAATATTAGTCAGTTGGGATGATTAGTCCCAATATATGGAAAAAATAAAAAAGTTCCAAACCACCAACCAGTAACTATAGTTATAACTACCATAAACCCTAGTGAACTTGTAGTTATTTGGCCCAACGTAGCTATCACAGATCAGCCATAAATAAATCCCAATAAATCACAATTTTTCATGGTGAAACCACCATCTTCCTTATGGTTTCCCTATGGTTTTCCCTGAAGCTTCGCTGCCTTCGGAGCCATCCAGCGGGTCTGATCATGTCTTCGACCATGATTTTGGCCACCACTGGCCAGAAAAACAGTGGTCATCCAACCCAATATGCCAGTCCTCCTCCTGCCAGCTGCTGCTTCATCCTCATCAAGTAGTTCCTGGCACTCTCCCATTCTCCTTTCTGCTGGCCACTGGCTCTGCCCACATAAGGCATAAGTTGTCCAGGAAGGTGCTCATGGCCAGGTTGCCTCCAAAGTACAAGTCCTTGAGCCCCTTCATGTTCTGTCTCCACATGCCTCCGCGAACTTCGGATCCAGACTCGATGGATGCTCCAAGGCCTCCAGCTTGGCTGTGTTGGGGTTCGCCTTTTCCCCACTGGCCAGTCAGTATGATGGTAGATAGCGTACGTGATCGTTTTTCTTGATGGGGAGGCCCGTGCAGACCGCCAGGGTCGGCAACCTTGAACTTTCGACGAAGTAACCTCTCGTGCGTTTGGCCAAAACTCCACATCCAAGCGATCAGCCATTGCGAAGCATCTGGCGATGTTGTGGACCATCTTGTCGTCTGCCTTTATGTAAGCCGTTTGTTTGGTGGATGTTGCGTAGGGAAGTGCGAGTTGGCTGAACATTGCATGCAGGAATTGTTTGTAAAGTTGGTTTTCGTCAGGATTCATGTGGGTTTTGAGTGGAATGTGGTGATCATGTGGGAGTTCGTTGACACATAGAACACGGTCAGGGTCTGCGTCGGCATCTACTCCCCTCCCAGCCCCACCTCCGTCCCCGGCAAGCGCTGCATGGCCGAGGGCCGTGGGGTGCGCTTTGGGGGATGCCACAGCACCTGCTGCCCCAGCAGTTCGCCTTTCTCTACGGCCTGGCCAGGGAAGTGGGGAGTTCACATGACATTCACATACAAAAAACTAAGGGATTTTCTGGTTTTATACGGTTTTACACGGTTTGACACGGTTTCTACATGGTTTTATGTGATTGTGTAATTGTTTTAAATGGTTTTACTGTTTTACTTGATTTTGCAGAGTTCTACATGCTTTCATGGTTAGTAAATGACCAGCAAAATAATATAACCTGAAAGCCAAGGAAGAGCTGGACTGTGGAAACACCAAAAGGCTGCTGTTAGGGGATCCAAGCAGCGATACAGCTTTATGGTAGTAGAATTACCCTCTGGTAAACCTACAAAAAACCATGGAAAATCACATTTTTTAATGGGAAAACTCACCATAAATGGGCCATGTTCAATAGTTATGTTAGTTTACCAGAGGGTAACTACAATCTACAACATGATTCAACCGCCAAACTAACACTTGTAAATGGAACTATGACTCCTATAACTGAGGTTATATATCATGGAGTAAAGCGATTAAAACAAATGTTAATTGGGCCATAACTCTACAATAGACATCCAAAAACCATAATAGTTCTATAGTTGACCTGGTTATAAACCATAGTTAACCCATAGTTGACCTAGTTAGAACCGACTAAGGAAACCTTGGACTCATCATCCGATTCGGACCCTTCATGTTGACGCATAGCCATCTCCCATGCCTGCCACAGAAAAAGCTATATCTACAAGCAACAAACATGTCACAGGATGACAGTATGATCTACGTCTACGTAGTATATTGTATGTATAATACATATATATATAATATACATAATAAAAACAAGTGTATATATATATATATATAATGCATGACTCAAGCCCAATGTCCTTCTGGGGGATTCCACATAAAAGAAGAAGAGACATATGGATGTGAATGTGTCTAAACGTGGAAAATATAATAACTACAAATAACAAAGACAAGATATTAACGCCACGGAACATGTTCCAGACCATCTCAACATTCATCCATACCAACATCCATGGACGGCCTTGATGTCTTGTGGGCGACCCACCAACTCCAGCGTGCCTGGCATTTTTGGAGCTAGTCTGAGTTGAGAACCAAGCAGCACATTGGGGCTGTTTATTTGCGAAAGCCTACAGTTATGGCCCAACTAGCGGTTATAAATGGAATTACATAGCTCCTATAACTAGTTGGTTCTGTATTATTGCAAACCCATTTATGCCTGTTAAGGGCCATAACTGTAGGAAAATGATGATTAAACCATCACACATGATGAACAAGCAGCACTGCATTGCTAAGTTGGTTGAGACAAACATGAAACATGTTGAACAACGAGAATTTAACTTTAAACGCACGGATTTGTACTTGATTTGTATATTTGATTTATAATGACTAAGTTGGCTTATAATTTGGTTCAGTCAGGTTTATGGGAGATATAACCTATTCATGATTCATGGGGTTCATCAAGGCATCTCTTGTTATTTGTTGCAACCTACCTGGTTCTGTGGATATTACCAGCCAGGCAACTTTACACGAATAATTGACCAAAAGTACCTTCGGGTGCATCATGCGTGCCACTTAGTAAATGGGTCAAAAACACTCAGTGATATATGGAATATTCCCATTTATGGGATAAAATGTACATGGATTATAAACCACGGATCCTAAGTGGGATGCACATGCAAGTGTAGTCCTCCCTTATTCACCATGAATCATTCCAATCACCATATCGAGAATATATGGCAGTATACTTGGTGGCTCATCCCACTTGGTAATTACCCTAGTTGTAAGTAGATGAACCATGCAAAAAAAAACCCGAAGAAAACCACGGATATAACCCACATAGGATTCGTGGGTAGTTGGCAAGTATGGTGGAATACCATCTGGTCAACATACAAAAAGTAAAGCTATGGAAAATCAACTCTGGCACTGGCACTGACACTTTTCGTTGAGTTGGCTTCAGTGGTGACTTTGTTGGTGGAATCTTCCAAGTAATAACATGTCGATGTTCAGGAATCATCTTTGGCTGCGTGTCAGCGTGGTGATGTTCAGGAATCATCTTGAGCTGCATGTGGTGATGATCAGGAATCATCTTGACGAGCTGCCTGTGGGATCACAGGGGTTCTAAAGTTGCTATAAATGGTTGGTTGAACCAAAAAACATGGATAAAGCAACATCAGAAATGGCAAAAACGGCAGTGTGAAATAAACACCATCATTCCATTGTACTGGTTAGTTTATAGGGATTCCCCTATTGGATTATTGCAATCCCCAATATAGGTAGTAACAGGTAGTAAAAGTCTTCGAATAGCAAACAACCAGGGTTTTGAACACTGTTTGTTGGTTTATAAACCCATCATGTTATATCTACCATAAACCAAAAGTTAAACCATCTTTTATCAATATTCATCAACTATATCAAGTAGAATCCCATATGTTTGATGATTAAATCCTATATAAATGCCATGTTTAATCATCAACCAACCAGGTTTTTTCGCAGCCACTGCATTTGTTTCGGCACCTCCGAAGCAGCTGAAGTCGTGAACGAAGACCACCCCGCCGCTCTTGGTGCGCCAGGCGGAGCGGGAGCCGAAGTGGCCCCGGCTGCCGCTGCTCTTCCCTGGGATCTGGGGAGTTGGGAGTTATCTATATATAGAGCAGCTTGTTAATGATACCAGTATTAATTATATATATATAGATCATATTATCTATAGCTATAGTTATCTAAGTTAATTATATCATTAATGGGTTATGTTCATGGTAGATATATCTAGAATGCTAATACATATCATATATATATAGATATACAACTCCCAACTCAGCTTCTCTCTCTTTGTTTGACCTTGGATGATTTTTTAAAACCTGGAATATCGTTAACGAGAATTCTACACCAACTTAGACCATCATAAAACTCATTATTCCATTGTTGATTAACATAGCTATGGCAAATCGTCATTGTTCATGGATTTTGTCAGTAAAAATGGTGATTTTCCATAGCCATGTTAAACTACCAGAGGTTATACCCATTGTTGATTAAGTTGGTTTATAATCAGTATAAGTAAACTTTGCAATCATCTATAACTAGGATCCAAATGGAAGCTTGGTTATCGGCAAAATTTGTAAAATGAGAAAATGGATATTCTAGGGCTTATGGGGATATGTTTATTACTATTGAAACTTATCCATAACATCGGATTATAGTGCTATATAATCCTTTGATGATTAATGATGGGATATAAATATTGCATTTATAATGGTTTTAAAACTTTGATAGTAATTTAACCCATTGATGACCACACATATTTCAAAAACAAAGTGAACAAAATCCAGCAAAATACTGACCATATTCCTATTTTATCCCATGATGATCGTTCGTAGCGGTCCTGTGCGCACAGTGGTCATCGCTTGCAGGCTCTCAGTATCTTCGTCTTCCAGGTCCAGATCTTCATCGGACCTGGGGCACGGAACTCCCGGTGATGGATAGTGGCGCCTTAACCGTTAAAGCAGTGTAACCAAACTGAAAAATCATAGGAACGTGGTGGTCTCACCAGGAAAACCCATACAAAACTAATTTCCAATCTGGTTGGTGGTATACCTACCCCTCTGAAAAATGATGGCGTTCGTCAGTTGGGATGATGAAATTCCCAACTGAATGGACAAAAAAAAATCATGTTCCAAACCACCAACCAGAAAAATGGATGGTTTAACTTCTAATGGATAAACATGTTCTTTTACCCAGCAACAAACTGATGCTTTAACCATGAAGAAATCGGATTCATCAAAAATGGTGGAATTGACCATCTACTTTCCACAATTAAACGGGTCATTTAGATGAAAACAATGATGGTTGACCAGTGGATGGAATATACCACATTGTCAAACAAAAAAACAGAAAAACATATGTTCGATTGTCAAGTTACATGGGATTCGTGAATTATGGTAATGAATGTGCATAGGATCTATGATGCGGTTGGAATCCCTTAGTAGCTCCTTGACTCCCCATTTTGTTTCGGGAATATAGATAGCCATATCGCCCTAGCTCGCTACTTCAACAAACCACTGGGTAGTAAATGTTCTCAATGGGGAGGACTTCTCTTTGAACAACGGCACAAAAGGTGTTTTAACGGTTTAAGCAGAAGCATTAAAACAAGGGTGTAACAAGCGCAAATTGTGGATTTAACATGATTCAACCATCTATATACATGTTGCATCTAAAGAGCCAAAACAGGGATCTAAGATCAATTCATCCTTCAAACGCAGAATCTCACCAACAGAATTTCTGGACAATGGATGTGGGTTTGTCTCAAAATGAGAATGTCGGGCAGCTCCACAATGAATTGACCAATATCTACAATAAAATGGAATAAGTCTGACATGACCCCTGGGAAGATGTGATTTTGCGGTACAATTTCGGGATGTAAAAAGGATAAACAGGAAGGGTAAATAGTGGCACTGTACCAACAATGGGGTCGGAATGAAGGGGATGTTCTTTTCACCTACTCTGCGCACACCTCAGTTGTAAGTTCGTGAAGTTTGGCAATGGAAGATCATCCACCATACCGAATTGCCTCTGTTTTTGATGTTGTCTTTTTATGGCGAGGCTTGGACGCCAACCGATGCTGCTGTACAGGATCAAAAGGAAATTCGTCCGCCTGCCGCTGCTCTGCATTTGTTCACTTGTGGCTTCCTTTCTTCTTCCCCTTGCCCCCGGGCTCATTCTTTGGCTTGAACTTCTTTGACCATTCCAAGAAGTCCAAGTCGGCAGCTTCTGTCGCATTTTTCTCCAAGTCACTGAAGGCTTCAGGCACAGGCTTCTGGACGAATCGCACGGCAGGGAGATTCCACTACCCACGCCCCGCTTCGCTGGACGTATGCTACCAGTACCAGGAGGCTTTAACACCCGCCAGCTTGGGGGGCACATACAAGTATTCTGTATGGCTCCCGTTGAACTTCCACCGGTAAAACTCGGGAATCCTGTCATGAAATCATTGGAACGTAACTATTTGTAGCAAAAAATAACCATTCAGTTGGTTTGGCTGTCATGTTTTGGGCCAAACACAAGCGGCTCATTTTGTTTTTGGTTTGGTTGTCTCCTACGTATGTGAATCAACCAATGGTTTTGGTTCATCCGCGCCAAATAAATGGGATGAGCCACCAAGTAGTTAAATCTGTGATGCTCCCTTCTTTGGTTCACTAGGTTGACTTGACTGGGCCCACGCATCAGAAACCCGCACAACATATCCCGATTTTCGGATCGAGGAATCTCCCCAGTTTGTCCGATTTGGGCCGTTCCAGGGATGATTGAATAGACAAAGAGATATATAGGATTGTATAGCTGGATGTTGAAAGGGGTTATATCCCAACTCATTATATGGTTATAGGATCACTACCCTTTTAAGGGGGGACGTGATGTTATAGGATGTTGTAGGCTATAAGTTCTAGGCACTATATGCCATCTGATCGACGTAAAAAAAAAACATGATTGTACCAAACTATCATAATACAGTCAGGATCATAGTAATGACTATTATGATTAGTTAAGGTAATGCCTACTGAATTCGCACTTCAGGCGATATCACACACCATCTCCAGATGATCTAGACTATTCATTCTAGATTGCTATTGATAACCCCAACTGCAAAACCCTCCAAAAAACGGATATCCACACAGGTATGGCCCTTAACAGTTACATATAAGTGGGTCTATTTCATGATATATTTCACCAACTAGATATAGGACTTATTAATTAGTTATTTCATTCCATTTATAACTGTTAGTTGTGCCATACAATGTGGGGCCTCTAGATACAAGTTCGTTTATAACCTATAACTATAACCCCATCTAACTAGCTCGTTATAACTACTAGGGGCACGGCCTTTAGAAGGCCGTGGGATTTTTGTGATCAACCGGGTGTCATGGATAATGTTTGATGTGCTCGTGCCATTAGGAGTTTGTTTCATGTGCTTTTGAAGGCCGTTAACCCCTTATTCTGGTGCAGTTTTTCAAAAACATGCATTTCGCATAGACGAAACTAGCATTTTGATGGTTTTTGCCGACTCTGAAACTAATTCGACCTGACATGTTTTGAGTCCTTCTTGGTCAGAGCAACGCTTCGTGTTCTTCCAAGAACCTTTGCGGATCTGGATTTTCTAAGCTACAACGCCAGCACCACATGAACATATATTGTGTCACTGAAGGGTGCATCTTAGAATGCCTACGGTCTTTGTGTTTCAAAACCATGTGAGCTGGCAAGAAGTCTTTTAAAGACTTCCAGGACCGGCCCAACGTTTGTGTCCCGGCAATGTTGGAAACACCACGAAACATCTTCGGTCCTTCAGATGTAAAATTCTTTACTTGATGAACTACACTTTGTACAGGGATACCACGGCGTTCTGCTGCTGACTTCCAAGCTCGGTTTCCATCAGGGCAAATGACGCTGGAACCGGTGATCCTGTCGCATAGCATGACGCATGAGTGGAAAGTTCAAGAGAACTGACAGTCGCATAGCATGACGCATGAGTGGAAAGTTCAAGAGAACTGACAGTCGCGTAGCAGGACGCATGAGTGGAAAGTTCAGGAGAACTTACAGTTCGGTAGCAGCGTAGCATGATGCAAGAGTGGAAAGTTCAAGAGAACTTACAGTAGCGTAGCATGACGCATGAGTGGAAAGAACTGACAGTTGCGTAGCATGACGCATGAGTGGAAGGTTCAAGAGACCTTACAGTAGCATAGCAGCGTAGCATGACGCAAGAGTGGAAAGTTCAAGAGAACTTACAGTAGCGTAGCATGACGCATGAGCGGAAAGTTCAAGAGAAGACATGAACGTTAATACATGCCGCACCCCACCCCACCCCAACCCTCCCCACCCCCACCATGAATACATGCACCTGCCGGCAGCAACAGAGTAGCATGTCCTTCATCCGCAGGTTCACATGAACGTTAATACATGCCCCACCCCACCCCACCCCACCCCCCCAATGTCCACAAAACACCACGGCCTTCTAAAGGCCGTGGTCCAACTACTATAAAACCTGAAGTTGTAGAAGTTGTAGTTATGTTCACCAACTTAGCTATCATATATCAGCTATAAATCCCAATAAATGACCATTTTTCATGGTGAAACCACCATTTTCCCTATGGTTTCCCTATGTAGGGTGCAGCCCAGGCGCTCGTCGATCATTTCGAAAGACTCCTGCGCCTCCGCATTGGGCTGCGCCGAGCTGTTGCGTAACGCCTGCCGGCGTCGTTTCACCTCAGGGGACGGTGGGGGAAAACCCACAAAGAGATGTTGGTGAAATTTAGTGGGAGATCAAATGGGATCATAAATATCTAGCTATCTATCTATCTATCTATCTATCTATCTATCTATTTATAATATGATTTAATAAAATATAATATAATACAATATAAAATAATATAATATAATAAAATATGATATAACATAATAAATAATATAATACAATATAATATAATTTAATAATATAATATACTATTAATAAGTTATATTATATATATATATATAAATATTATATATATAAGATATAATCTATATAATAATAAAAAATAAATAAAAACATATTCTAAAATAAAATAAAATACAATAAAATAAAATATAATTTAACAAAATATAATAAAATATAATATGATATAATATGAAATAATAAAATATAATGTAATATAATATAATATAATATAAAATATTATATAATAAAAAATAATTAAATATAATATAATATAATATAATACAATATAGTATAATATAGTAACATATAATAAAATATAATGAAATATAATAATATATAATATAATAATATATATATATATATACACATATCACAAACCATTGAATTAGCAGTATCTTTTACATTTCACAAAACTCATGTGTTTCTATTGCCTGAAATTGGGCCTAGCGGGGCGATCGTGGCATATCCCGTTTATTGAAGCTTCCCCCAACCATTTACCCGTCGTCCATTCGTTTATTGTTCAACCTGTGTGTTTTCTTCTCTGCACTTGGCTTGCGCAATCGAAACAAGCAAAACACATCCCTACATGTCCCTACGAATGGACAAATGAGGCAGCAAACGTGGCAGGGCATCTGGGGTATGTCATCTAGCTCATGGCCACTGTTTACGATGAAATCACATCTCTTTGTTGGTCAAACCATGTTAACCTCCCATGTTTGACAATAAAACCTGAAATGTCCCACCATCTTCATCCAAATTGTCCACTACTATTTTTTAAAGTAGGATTCCCTTTGCTCTCATCACGGTTGCAAGCTCCTCAGCGGAGCAATTGAAGCCTTCGACCCATGAAAACGTGCATCTGGAAGAATGTTGACGAAGATCGGTGTTGGTGAATTCTACTGAATCTCAATGATGACTTCGCAAGTCTAGTCACGAACTCTGGTCGACGAAGAACTCACGATTCTGCCCTTTGATCACGGTGATGAAAAATATCCAAACTGTACTGTGATGTTCAACATAGTCGTTCCGTTTGCCTTGAGTAACTTGAAGGCCTCGCCAGCCAGGTTCAGAAACGCTTCGGTGTTGTTGATGTCATCACATGCCAACTGATACACCTTGATGTAGCGGGTCCCCGTATCCCATATGCTCCATGTATGGAATATTTACCAACATTTGCCCCAAAAATCACGCAAATGTAGGTAAATATACCATACATGGAGCATATGGGTATTGTTGATGCCTGACTCAATGTCGTGCTGGGTCCCATTCTTCGCCCTGGTCTGATACGTCAGACCCGTAATCACAAGAGTGTGATTGTTCCTCATGTCTCCTCCTAACGCACCCACTCAGCTATCCACGCCTCTCAATGTTAAATCGTCCCTTTACCAACATTTTTGCGGTTTAAACGCCCATATTTGATGGTAAGCCGCACATTTTGCATGCTTTTGCCCATCGATCGTCACCAGGCCAAGTTGCGCTAACCTCACCCGCCAAACCCAAATGATAATTCACCTGTAGCGTTCGGGACGTATGGAAAAGTAGCACATGGACATAGAATGGGAATTATAATCAATGGGAAATTCAGGACCCCAAAATAAAGGTACTGTACCTTACATAGGCCTTGCATGTGGTGGGTACCTTCAAATTAGGTACTTGAAATAGCCATGGATAAAACAATGTTATAATGGGGATATGATGATGGGATATAATGTGGATATAAGTGGGATATGTCAGGTTGAAATACCCATCAAACCTGCTTAGAAAATGAAAACAAATAACTACAGTAAAACACAAAAGATGATTTGCAGCTGGTGCATCTGATCTATGAAGGCTAAGTTGATTTATAACTTGCTTAACCAGGGTCTACAGACGAAAAAAAACTATCGTCTTCACATGTTTTTTTTGGCAAACATTCCTGGGAAGGGCCCACCGTGCTAGAGGGTACATCCCAGATTTGGGGACCAAATCTCATATAATCTTCCAAATATTGTCATATATTGTCATTATATATTCCGTATATTCCCTGTCACAATTCTTCATATATTGTGATTATATGCCCAATATATGCCAATGAGTGTGTCATTATATTCCATATATTCCCAATATATGCGAAATATATTGTATTGTAATATATTGCGAAATCCCCATGTTTGATGCTCAAGATCTCTCAGGAGCGCTGGTCAGGGGCACCTCCTGTGCTTGCAGGATCCATTGCTGCCCCCCACGGCTCAGCACCAACACCTGGACGTTCGAGAGAACATGCCATGGAAATTTGGGATGGGAAGAATGTAATGAAAAAAACATAAAAAAAAAACAAAAGAACATATTATTTCGAAAATTTGGGGACACCCACTTACGGGATATTTTTTGTTGGAATATTTTAGCACATGAAAAAGTAATACCCCATGGAAATAGTATTTTGGGGATTGCTAGGAAAAGCCACCATGATGGTTTAAGTAGCATGTGTTTACTAATCCATGGTTTCTTTTGGGATTATTTTCTCGTATGGAATACTTGGGGATCGTTGTGAAGCTGGAGATGGTGATGTTCCTGATATACCACAAATACACGGCGGCCTCTAAACGATAGCTAACTTGACTTATAACGTGCTGAAATATGCTGTCTGGCGGAATGTAACTAAAGTTTATATAATGGGTCTATAAACCAATAACTAGGGAGGCCACAGTGTTTATTAATGTGTTGGATTATTACTGCGATCTATACCTTTGATGAACAAATTGGGGTTTAATCAGCACAATTTGGAATATTTGGAGATATAAACCAGCAAAATAAGGAATTAAGCATTACCCTCTGGTAATTTAAGATAGCTATTGAAAATGGCCATTGATAGTTGATTTACCCATTAAACATTGTGATTTTCCATAGTTTTCTTGTAGAGCAAAATAATGGAGGTTAAACGGACACACTTGCAGATAAACAGAATCAATTCCTGAAAGTTTCAATTCCTGACTGGTTGGTGGTATACCTACCCCTCTGAAAAATATGAAAGTCAGTTGGGATGATTATTCCCAAGATATGGAAATATAAAAAATGTTCCAAACCACCAACCAGCTGAACTTCTGAACTCTATATCACGGTAATCTGACAACCAAAACGTGCGGATTGCAGCCAAATTTCTTTGTTTACAACCATATTTAAGCCAGCTATGTGGATCTGCCATAATTCGTGTGGATTCATGAAGCAATCTCAAGTGGCACAGAACTAACATGGCAGTTGACTTGCAGGAATTGAAAGTTCCCTGAGGTAGCCCAAGATGCTTCTGGCTGAATTGAAGCTCCACTCATCCAGCCAGCGAGAACCGCAGCCAGAGCTGGGCTACGGTTCTTCCCGCACTTGCAGTGCACCAAGGGCTTTCGCCCTGCTCTGATTTGAGCATTGGCCCAATTCATCAAAAAGGCTGATGAAATTGTAGCCCAAGATGCCTGGGTTGGATCGCCCCAAAATTGGATAGTTTAATCCCAAAAAAAAGATAAAGAAAAACACAAATCAGCGAGTTGCGTGGCCTAGCAACTCTTTCCTTTTAAGCCTTTCTGGCTATTCGGTCTGGGGCAGCCGCTTGGGTCCGAGGAGTCCGAAGCTTCATATAGTGCTCTTCTTTTGTCCTGATGGACGTGGAAGCCATCCACGCTGCTATCACACTGCAAAGTGCGGGTGATCTGTTTCTGCCACACTTGCAGTGGATTACCAAAAGTCTTCCCGAGGAGACCTGCCGGTTGGCCCAATGCAGCAAGCTGATCATCCTGAGAATCAAATGAGGTGTAAAGAAAATACCCAGTCTACTCAGTCCCAAATTAAAAACTACCCAATCCAAACAAAACAACCCCCCCACGGCTCTGATTTGATTTGTGGATTAGCGAACCTGCTCCTGAGAAAAACTCTGCCGCAGCAGCCAACAAACATAAAACAACTTCCATGGTTGATATGCCTGAGTCTGAAAATAGGGTACCCCCCCTGAAACTAGACGACGGATGGCCCGAGAGCGTAGAGGAGCAGGGTCTTCTGTTGTTAGTATGGAGACACTATATTACAAGACAATATATTACAAGATGGAGTATAGGCAGACGAGAAAAGTAGTACCAAGACGATATAGCACAAACATAAGACAATAGTTTGCATCGATCTTGCATATAGTTTCTTCACACACAGAGACTTTTACACACGGACGTAGACGCTTCTACACACGGACGCTTTTGTACGCAAACACTTTTACAAACAGATGCTTTTACACACAGAAGGTTTTACACACATACGCTTTTACACGCAGACACTTTTTTACACACGGAAGCTTTTACGCACAGATGCTTTTACACACAGAAGTTTTTACACACGGACGCTTTTACACACAGACGCTCTTTCACACAGATGCTTTTACACACGGAAGCTTTTACACACAGACACCTTTACACACGGAAGCTTTTGCGCACAGACATTTTTACACACATAGGCTTTTACACACGGACGCTTTTACACGCAGACACTTTTACACACAGACGCTTTTGCACGCAAACACTTTTACATACAGATGCTTTTACACATAGAAGCTTTCACGCACAGAGGCTTTTACACGCAGACACTTTTACACGCAGACGCTTTTACACACAGACACTTTTACACAGAGACGCTTTTACACATATAGAAGCTTTTACACACAGAAGCTTTTACACACAGACGCTTTTACCACAGAAGCATTGCTTGATATTGACTAGTATCGCTCTGGATTGCGGACACTTGGCAGCTGTTGAAGTTGATCTGTCAACCATTCAATGGATTGGTTTAAGGGAACAATTACAGGAAAACCCCATATCTAATGGGAAAACCTAGGGTTTCCTTTAGATTTTCCCTTAAACCAATCCATTGAACCATACCAGAACCTTCGTGGGACTTTGACTATCCACGGCCTTATATTCTCAGCTGCTGGATGCATGTTGACTATTGTTGCCGGTCCGATTCTCATGTGTAGTCATAAATAAAAAGATAGATACCATCTTGCATCATTGGTTCCTTCTCTGAAATCAATCTTCAATATCCAAATCATTTTAGGGAAAGTATGAACATTGGGGGTTCAGGGAAACATGAAAGGAGTTCATGAAGTGGGTTAGTCAATCTCCAACATTTTCGCACTTCATGGTTGTATCTATGTTATCGATGAGTGATCATCACCCCATTATATAGTTGATTTTCTGGTTGGTGGCTTCAACCCCTCTGAAAAATATGAAAGTCAGTTGGGCTTATTATTCCCAATATATGGAAACAATTAAATTCATGTTCCAAACCACAAATCAGTTTTGTTTAACAAGAATGAAACCACCAGCCAGTTTTACAGTTTCCGTATGTTCCAGGTCTTGGACTTGATTGAGGGACAATAAAAGTAAACATATCCCTAGCAAACTCGCCGAATGGTGGAGTTACTAATGGGGAAATAAAAAAAAAGTGAGGATCGAAAGTGGTTTATATAGTTTACAACCCCTAGCTGCCCTAGCCTGGGGATATGTCATCATCACAACTGGGGTACTTATCACACACGGAGGTATATCATGGTCATATCTCCTCATCTTCTGGTTGAATTTTCCTTATATCATGATTATAGACCCACAACAAAATGGTTATATTTCCACTTGAAAATTCCAGCCAGTGGTTATAAACTATAAAAATATGCCTAGTCAGGGGTTACAAACTATATAAACCACTTACAATCTTTGTATTTCCCCATGAGTAAAACCACCATTTGGGGAATATAGTTTCACGTTCGACTTCAAGATACACCCAGCCGCCAAACCCCGACATTGACCACCTGCTGCATGCATCCCCAATCTGGCTTAGGGCTCACATGCCTCAGGCAAATGGTCGGAACACGTCGGAATTGAGAGCCGGGTGGCACCAAGAAATACCCATCGAATATGAGGAAGATCAGGGTTTAGGTATCGAAAAATGAGGACTTCTATAGTTGATTCATCTGATATGTTGGACAAGGTGGTTTATAATGGTTTATAAGTATTTATAACTCATATTTCACTTGGGTTTATGCTGGGTATACGGATTCAGCTAATGGGGTTTTAAAACTGACTTATAGCTGGAGAGCAGAGTGCGACATTCCCTGGGGCCACCCCTGCCCCCAGGAGGTGCATGATGATTTGCTCGCTGTGGCTGGTGAAATATGCCCATTCTGTCAATGGGAGATCTCCAGGATCCTAAAATGGAGGTACGTTCGTACCATATTTCTGGCCATATTCTAGGGGGATATCCCCTTACATAGCCCTTATATAAGCCTTATATATGGTGGGTACCTCCATCAATTGGATCCTGAAATTCCCATTGATTCTGGGGTTCACTCTATCTCCACTGAGGCTATAGAAGAAGAGGCTGATCCAAGATATTCAATCTGTCCCATGCCGATTGGAGCTGACTGGGATAAATTGATAAATTGGGCTCAAATTTAGATCCCTACTGTTCCGTTTAGTTGTGAAAGGAGCAACCGGGTCACTCAGCTTTGTACAGTTAGGGCCCAACTAACAGTTATAAATGGAATTGTAACTTCTAGAACTAGTTGGTTATATATCATTATAGGTCTGTCTGAGAAATATGGAAAACACCCATAATCTAATATGTTTCCCATTAACATTGCCGCTACTGCGGGATAAAGCACCTGTTTCTACAAAGCCTATGCACAAGTACCCGCGCGAGAGTCCGGCAACCAGAACTGATCCCCCAGAAGCACCAATTTCAAACGATTGATCATGAAATGTTTCACGGTGTATTTGATCGAATATATGATATGCATATATAAAATATGACACATATATATAATATGACATATTTATAATATGATATATATATATATGCTTGTTGTAAACATAAACATGTGAATAAAAGTTTGATCAATCATAGGAATCCCCAAATCCGCTCATCAAGTATCAAGCATGTCCACCGTCCCCATTGACATCTAGCCGCTAGACGGATGTTTAAGGTAGATATATCGAACTAGTTACGGTGAATCTTGATGGTGGAGCGGTGCTAGTTCTGGGTGCTTCTTGGTTTTGTAAATAATGGGTATTCATGGTGATAACCTGCATCAGTTGGGATTTGACCCCTTTATAGCCTATAATTATATTTAGCTAGGCTATGATTATCAAGCCGCTCATGCTAGAACTGCACCAAGTAGGAATTCCAAAAATAATGGGTATAGCAAAACCATGCAAAACCCCTCGAAGATCTGAGGATGACCATCCCCTTCTTGTGGCAAAATAAAAGGTGTCCCGAAGATGTCTGTCCCCCAATTTATCCAATGATATAGGTATACAATCGGACTATATCCTTCATTAGTATGCCATATTAGAGATATCATCAACTCTTAACAATCAACTTATGATATAATGAATATAGATTGTTTCTGCATCACCAATTTGTGTTGGCTAAAACAGGTCAAACTCTCATTGTTGATTTTGTACATCAACATGTTCAAAAATGTTTGCTGGTGAAAACACCATTATCCCGCCATTTTTGTTGGAAAACAAGCATTTTCCACCGAAAAAAACACTTTGCCCATGAAACATATGTTCTCACCAAGGAGCAACTGAAGACTCGGAACAGGCCAGGTGAAGCCTCGGTTGAAGGACTGCTGGAAGCCACAAAAACATGAAGATATGATACATTGGAGAAGCGAACCAATTATGGGGGTTCCTAAAATGCGGATACCCGAAATCATCCAAGTCTTTAAACATCATTAGACCAATTTAGGATTTAAACCTTTTTTTTTTGGATCCTCCATTTTAGGAAACCCCCCATACAATGGGGAAGGCAAACGTTGCAGGACACTGTGGGTTCGCGAGCCAAATACGGAATCCTAAGGCAAGTTGGGAGCCCCGGCAACCGGATATCTTATAGCATATGATAACCACACAACAAGTAGAACAAGTTCCATTATAACCACACTTTAAAAGACATCATATTATAGAATGCTATTTCCAAGTTCAGAAATCCGTCTCGTTGCCCTTTGGCAATGAGGGTCTCACTGTTGGTGCAACGTTGGCTTTGAGCTCGGGGGTGCTTGCAGGTAAATCATTGGATTGGTTTACGGAAAATAAAAAAGGAAACCCCCACATGTCATGGTAAAAACCCTGGTTTCCTGTAAATTTTCCCAACAAAACCAATCCAATGAGTAAATCATATTTCTTTTGTTATCCTCTATATGCCATGTTGCACATAGTTTATATGGTAAATCATTGTGAATCATCAATTTCTATGGGCCATGGCTTCCATAATCTTCCATAGCTATGTTCGATTACGGGTAAAAGAAGCAAGTAGCACATAGGCACATACCACCTAGTTGTCTCGAGATCTGTTCAAGACAGGTTCCGGTTTGAATGATCCGTGCACGGTTCAACGGAAGTAATTCTAGTGGCAATGACCAAACCCAATCCTAAATGGTAAACTGACTACTTGGTGACAAACTACCCACGGATCGTTTTTGTAGGTTAGTTCACCCTAGTTGTAAATTAGCCCTACAAAGTGGGCCCCCAAGATAGCTAAGTTGGTTTCTAACTACAATTTCACGTTTGGTTTTATGGTTGTTATAACGAACTAGTTAGATCGAGTTATAAACCAACAAACATAACGCTTGAGGGCCCCACATTGTACAAACATCATCCCATTAACAAAGTTCTAGGGAGACATGGAGGCCATCCATGAAGGTCCACCTAGAGGAGATAGTTAGCTAATGTTATCATCACAACTCCCCAGTGATTTGTTGGATTTGTCTACTGGGAATTTCTGAAAAAATGAGGGTTTATCATGGTTTATCATGATTTATCATCATAGAATCATATACCATTTTGTTCCTATTAATGTGCGCATTTAGGGGTATGCACCATTTTCCGGGTTCCATTTCTGGAGGATTCAAAGTCATCCGGGGCTTGGATGAAGAAATCAGCTTTCAAGAGCGGCAGCATCAATTTCACACGTGGTCAGCTGTGAAACGATGGATTTTCATGTGCATCAGGAAACACGCAGAAAAGCAAACATCAAACAAACATTATCGTGGCCTTGTCAGTGACTATCAAAACATGGTGGTATTTGGTGAATATGTCAAGGTGGCTTGTTTGGAATACTTAATACTGATGAAGATTCAGATCACTGGCAACTCACCAACAGATCACTAATCGCGAAAGTATGCAGGCTACTGGGAAAGGTCAAGCCTTCCAGGTTCTGTTTGAAGTCACGACCAAACCTCAAGCTTTGCAGGCTGCATGGGAATGTCACGCCCTTCAAGCTTTGGTTGAACTTTTGGCCAAACTCCAGATCTTCCAAGGCACTTGGAAAGGTCACAGCTTCCAGGTTCTGATTGAACTTGTCACCGAATCTTAAGCTTCGCAGACTGCTTGGGAAAGTCACATTCTCCAAGTTCTGGTTGAAAGAAACACCAAACGTCAGGGATTGCAAGCTGCCCGGGAAGATGACGCCCAGGAGGTTCTGGTTGAAATTGTAGCCAAACTTCAAATGTTGAAGAGTATTTGGGAAGGTCATGCCTTCCAAGCTCTGATTGAACCTAGTGCCAAATGTCAAGCTTCGCAGACCACTTGGCAATATCACCCCAGCGAGGTTCTGGTTGAACTCACCCTGAAACGTCAAGTTTTGTAGAGTGTTTGGAAGTGTCGCACCTTCCAGGCCGTGATTGAACCTGTTGCCAAAGGTCAGGCATTGCAGGCTGCTTGGGAAGGTCACATCTTTCAGACTCTGGTTGAACCACCCGCCAAGTGTCAAGCTTTGCAGCTTGTTTGGAAAGGTCAGGTAGGGTAAATTCTGCTGAGAGCTGACCAATAAGGTTTGGAGAGAACTTGGGAAGCTAAAGCTCTTCATGTTTGGATTGAAGGCAGACCCAAACTTCAGGGATTGCAGACTGCTAGGGAAGGCGACACCCTCCAGGTCTTGGTTAAATTCATCTCCAAAGCTCAAGCTTTGCAAACAGCTTGGGAAGGTGACACGCTCTATATTTTGGTTGAAGGCACCATGAAATGTCAAGCTCTGCAAACAGGCTGGGAAGGCGACGCCCTCGATCGTTTGGTTGAAGGCACCACGAAACGTCAAGCTTTGCAGACCACTTGGGAAGGAAACACCATCCAAGTTTTTGTTAAAGTCAAAACCAAACGTCAAGTTTTTGAGGCCATCTGGGAAGGTCACGTTCATCAGCTTCTGGTTAAACTTATCACCAAATGTCAAGCTTTGCAGGCCACTTGGCAATGTCACACCCTCCAACTTCTGGTCAAATGCCCAACCAAACGTCAAGCTTTTGAGATTGTTTGGAAATGTCACACCCTCCAACTTGTTGTTGAAGTCAAAACCAAACTCTAGTTTTTCCAAAGTGCTTGGAAAGGTCACGCCCTCTAGGTTCTGGTTGAACCTATCGCCAAACGTCAAACTTTGCAGACCAATTGGCAACGTCACGCCCTCTAGCCTTTGGTTCATCGCATCACCAAACGTCAAACTTTGCAAACGGCTTGGCAAAGTCATGCCTTCCAGGCTTCCTTTGAACCCCTTGCCAACTGTCAAGCTTTGAAGGTTTTCTGGGAGGTTGTACAGGACTTCGCTAGTTGCGGCACCCATTATGCATGTCACCCCTTCCAGTGCAAATGGCTCTTCTTCATTTGCCTTTCCCTGGACAAAGGACATTGCAGAACACAAATCTGTGGAGCAGAGTGTATATGTCAATGTCGCCTCCTGGCCCCCAATCCCTTGATCTTGCAAGGTCTTGTTGCCAGCCTTCGCCGGAAGCTTCTCTGCCACCATTTGCCGCACATCCTGGCCACGAGTCGTGACAGGGACTGCGAAGGCACCGATCAATTCTTCACCACTCAGGCCGCAGACGTGGAGCTTCAGGGGGTCCGATTGAGCCACTTGGCCTCCGGTGTCTTCGGGGGCATCAGAAGATGCAGCCCCCATCACCAAGGAAGGTCAACATCGCAAGGCTGCTACGGCTGGGGGGATTTTTCAATCAGCACCGTTGCTCGTTGAGTGTGGGATGTTCTGACTCTTCTAGCAACATGATCCCGCATCCAAGTTTGAGTAGTCTCTGAGTCTGGGTAAGCACAGGTGTCATCAAAGAAAAGGACTGTTTTTTCCTGGTGCATAGAAGTGATGGAAGCCTTTCCCATTTCTCTGCAGGACCTTTCTAGTGATCAAAAGCAGCGCGCACAAAATGTGAGTCGCATAAATCCTGGAGAGTAGGTATGTTTTGTCATTGTTATCTGTGTCCATGCGAGAAAAAAACACCATTTTGATCCATTTTGGATTCAATCCTTGAGGTTTTATTCAATTCAACTTGTTTCTCAAAGGTTTTCCGTGCCAATTCCACTTGTCCAAACTTATGGCTAGCGGCTAGTTCTTGACTGGTGCTTCAATCCCATTTTGCACTGATGGGCCCTTTTTCAAACCCCAAACATATGCTTCCCAAATGGCAATAGTGGAAATATATTGTCCGACAAACGGTCCTTCATCTAGATCCATGTCCTACCCCAAAGCAACGATTTAAATCGAGATTTCTTACTGATTTATTTGCTGAAGTATTTAAATCTCATATTCTCAAAAATTGCATGTGAGTTTCATATGTTCCAGATTGGTGGATGCTCATTGAAAGATATTGAAAGTCACCAGTGATGGCTATAGTTCCCCAGTTTCCAGCTGGATCATGGCTGAGAGTTTCATGGATGGGCCAGCGAAATCCGAAGCACCAGCTGATAGGTGGTTTCTACATTCTACATCCCATGGTTTTCTTGGGCCCCAGAGGCAGGATTTCGCAACCATTCACAGTATCATTATCAGTTTACCTGTCATTTACCCTATGGTTATTTAACATAGCCATGGAAAATAGCCCATTAAAAATGGTGATTTTCCATGGCTATGTTAAATAACCAGATGGTAATACTTCTGCATCCATTGTTCTTGAAGGTTCGAGAGGTACGCTTCCGTTTCTTCCCCAGCTATCTCAGTCTTGGGAAGGTGAGATAGCTATCTGGTCTTCCATGGAGGTGCCGAAAAGTTCGTTAGCAAACGTTGGTTTATAACTAATATATCACAAGGGCTATGGTAGATGTTTATATATAACATACTGTGTATATTATATATATATATGTACAGTACGTACATATAGTGTTTCTGTATTCAACAAGGTTTACAAGCCAAAGTTTATTCCCTGCAATACCTGAACATGGATTGAACAATAAACTAGCTAGTGATTTCCACATTGAACTTCATTCATATGGAGGTTTCCTAAAATAGGGCTACCCTAAATCATTCATTTTAATAGGATGTCCCATGAAATAAACCATCCAGCTATTGGGTATCCGCCATTTATGGAAACCCCTACACGGTGGTGCCCCATAGTTAGCAAAGTTAGCTTATAACTCCCATAACTATCGTTTATGGCAGATATAACGAACTAGTTAATGGGCTTTATAAACCAACAAACATCACTGGGGGGGCACCACCTTATGAAATGTTGGCCATTGACTAAGTGCATGCTACGCTATGGCTACGGAAAATAACCATGTCTAATGGGAAAATTCACCATAAATGGCAATTTTCAATAGCTATGTTAAATTACCGGAGGGTAAACCCATCATATTTACCCCATCATAAACTCATCATAAACCCATCATAGACCATAACCCAATGGATTTTCCATGAAATAAACCATCCAGCTATTAGCTACCCCCATGACTGAGTTCCTTACGGAGGTCCAAGGGCAACACAAACTCACCCACGTCCCAGACCAAGGCCTGCAAGGCTTGTCAAGCAGTTGACCAACAAGGATACACTGTGGGGCCCCAAAACGCTTGAAGTTTCTTGGTTTATAACCCCATCTAATTAGTTCGTTATAACTACCATAAACCCAAACGTGAAATTGCAGTTATTTGCACCAACTTAGCTTTCTTGGGGGCCCCACTTTGTATGTATATATATATATACATATATATATATATGTATACATGTATATATGTATGTTTGTAGACATTTCTGGACGGTTTCCAGACATGAAAGGGAGATTCATGTGGATATCTATCTATCTATCTATCTATCTATCTATCTATCTATATATATATATATATGGATGTATCTCTATATGGGATGAGGAACTTGATCAAAACTAAGAGGAGATCTAATAGGGATTTCGCCAGGGATTTCTGTTAGAGTTCTTTTAGGAACACATCATATTAGGCTTTGTGATACACCATATAGCCTCTGGTAAACATACAAAAACTATGGAAGTCATGGCCCATAAAAATAAATGGTTTACCGTTCTTAATAGCATGGTGATTTTCTAGTTTGCTATGTTAAATTACCAAAGGCTATATGGGGTAATGGTTAGAGAATGATGGACTGCATAGCCATCCCCCAAGGACCCAACAATATACCCTCTAAAATGGTTGTCCAAAAGCAATGATGACTGGTTGGTGGTTGAGCCTACCCATCTAAAATGCTTGGTATAGATGACTGATTAATGAGAATGATCTACAATATAATGACTGGTTGGTGGTTGAGCCTACCCCTCTGAAAAATGATGGGTTTTGTCAGTTGGGATGATGAAACTCCCAACTGAATGGAAAAAAAAAATCATGTTCCAAACCACCAACCAGTAATGTGGATATCGTGGGATATTGTCCGACAACAATTGGAATACACAAATTGTGATGAAAAAATTGAATTCTGAGGGCGGGATTTGACCAAGAAAAGTGGTGGTATAGTTTCATATACAACTGGGATACAGTGGGATTAATTAGGTGGTGATTTATGGCAACAATGGTATATAGCCGTAGCTGTCACCATCAAGGGCTTTTGGTCACTGTTCGAACATGGTTTTGGTCATGTCATCTAATTACCATGTTAAATGGATGCGTATTGGTACAAAGAGTTGTGCTCCCCAAAAAGTTGGCTGATAAGTCCATTAACTATAGATAGAACTACCATAGTTACCTATAGTTAACCTAGTGAACTAGACCTATGTGTAATTTAGTTACTATAATTTAGTTAATAGACTAATAAGCCAACTGTTACTAAGTAAGTTGGTTAATTTAGTTAGTTAAAACCATAGTTACCAAAAATTATAGTTACTATTTTTAATGGGTAAATCAACTATAAATGGCCATGTTCAATAGCTTTTTGTATGTTTACCAGAGGGTAAGTCATGGATGGTCATGGTTAGTAGTGCAACCACCATGGTGACTTCGAGGATCTATTTAAGAAACCCCCCAAATGGTAAATAACCAGAGGGTAGATAGAACTACCATAGTTACATATGGTTAACCCAGTGAATTAGACCAACTTAACTTAGCAATTGTTTTTGGGGGGCACCACCTCGTAAGAATCCAAACACTTACCCGAAATTTCTCCGACCGGGAAAACATTTGTCCCAGGTCTCCCCAAGTGGTGGGAAAATACCAAAAACTAAAGGCACATGATGCTCCCTTGCAGTTTATGGCCCAACTAATAGTTACTTAATATATGTTAATTGTTACTTGTTAGTATATAAACAGTTATGTTAGTAATTAGTAACAGGTTATCATGGCCCAACTAACAATAAATGGGCTTATTTCATGATATATAACCTTAGTTCCAGGAGTTACAAGTCCATTTACAACTGTTTGCTGGGCCATAACTGTGCTATGATTGTGCCACATGCGGCTGCCACCTTCGGGACTTTTTGTCTTGGACCTTCACATGCGGCTGCCTGCTCCTGATCATAAGAGTATTCTTCCAATGAGGTAACCCTCGCAGGCACTTGAACAAGACGATGCACCTGGCCGTTGAACACCTCGAGGCTTGAAGCATTGTCTGCTAAGACAGGCTTTCAGAACCTCTCTGGAGGCATTGGACCTCTTGCCCATGCACGGTGGGTGGCATGGTCGCGCCTAGCCAACCCTATAGTTATCGGATCCAGGTCCAGCTATGCACATGGCTCCTGGCCGGCACGGAGGTTGGTTCCATTGATCTAAATGGGTTGTGGCACTATGGTTACTAACCAGTTACTGTGACCTTAGGACCGTATCTCACCATGTCATTATCTCCCCCCTTCTGCAGAATCGAATTGTCTGCTGCTTCCCGAACGCGCCTTGGCTCTTTCTGTGTACATAGCTCTGGCCCACTCCACTTTTTGCCTCGAGCTTTGTGAGTAGTGGAACTAAATTTTTCTGTGAAAATCTCCAAATCATGGCTGGCTCATGGGGATGTCATAAATATGTGTATATATATATATATATATAGGGTAATATGCTCCATTGGAACCCTCTGTAGTCATCAGCCAGTGAACAAAACCGGGTTTGTCAAAGTGATCATGTGGAGACGTAGTAGTCAACTGTGATTTTTTTGTCAGGTCATTGGGATGCCGAGAGCTGACCCACACATATTCAGATTTAGGATCTGCAACCATGTATGCTGGGGGGATCCAATAATCTTGACCATCCTCATTTTGGGGGGGGGGAGTGAAAACATGCATTTTCACATAGGCTCATGTACTCAACAGGAGATACGGGCCATGATATGTAAACCTTCCACCACCAGCGCCCAGCCCAGATCAACGTGTGAACCCTCTATCGCCATTGTTGCAGGAGCCGAATCCCCCGTGCGTCCTGGTAATCAAAGCTGACGTTGGAAAATCCGCAAGTTATATTCATTCGGACATTATTTGTTCGATTGATTTTCCTTGCATTAAATGAAAAAATCTATTTGGGTTCTCAAATTGTTTGGAAAATCAAAAACATGTTTAGACATGTTAATACCACCATGCGTGTTGGTAAATCCAACCCATTTGGGTTTGCCCAAAATAAGGGCACCCCCACTTCTACTATCTGATGGCCATGGTCAAGATGGTCTATACCCCATTTTCAGGTCACCCAAATATGAGATCAATTTGTTGATATCATATTATCCCATTTTTCCCAGTGTGTTTCATTATATCCCATGTTTGGTTCACCATTTTTCACCAGTGAAAAGCGGTTAAATCCCCATTTTTCACCATTTAATTTATTGATGTCTACCTCCCGGTAATTTAACATAGCTGTTGAAAATGGCCATTTATAATTGATTTACCGATTAAACATGGTGATTTTTCATAATTATGTTAGTTTACCACAGGGTAATTTCCGTATATAACAATTCCCGGTTACAGTATATCCGCTTGTCTCATTCCCCTATCCTTCCACACTATATATCGGCATATTTCCCTATGATGAATCTCTTAATTGTGTCAGTGGCCATTTCAACTCCTAAACTGGAGGTACCTACGTAATATGTAAGGTTGATGTAGCGGCTGTGTGAGGGAATATACCTCCAAAAAATTGATTTCTGTCATACAGTACCTCCAGTTTAGGTACCTGAAACGGCAGTTGGGGATGGGTCAAAAACTTGTATCC